>JAJONR010011129.1:0-17147 GCA_029582245.1 Solanum etuberosum | reverse complement strand
GTGTGTATTAGCCCATGGATCTGGCACCTCGGAACACCCAAATTTTTTTTCCAAAAAAACTTTATGAGGACCTCCATAATGAGTTGGGGAACCATCACGTATACTCACACCATTTTTAACGCATATTTCTCATTTACAGACCATTTATTAGGAATTTCCCAAATTCCTCAATTTTTCGTGTGTATTAGCCCATGGATCTGGCACCTCGGAACACCCAAATTTTTTTTCCAAAAAAACTTTATGAGGACCTCCATAATGAGTTGGGGAACCATCACGTATACTCACACCATTTTTAACGCATATTTCTCATTTACAGACCATTTATTAGGAATTTCCCAAATTCCTCAATTTTTCGTGTGTATTAGCCCATGGATCTGGCACCTCGGAACACCCAAATTTTTTTTCCAAAAAAACTTTATGAGGACCTCCATAATGAGTTGGGGAACCATCACGTATACTCACACCATTTTTAACGCATATTTCTCATTTACAGACCATTTATTAGGAATTTCCCAAATTCCTCAATTTTTCGTGTGTATTAGCCCATGGATCTGGCACCTCGGAACACCCAAATTTTTTTTCCAAAAAAACTTTATGAGGACCTCCATAATGAGTTGGGGAACCATCACGTATACTCACACCATTTTTAACGCATATTTCGCATTTATAAGCCATTTTTTAGGAATTACCCAAATTATTCAATTTTTTCCGTGTATTAGGCCATGGATTTGGCGCCTCAAAGCACCCAAAAATGTTTTCTGAAAAAACTTTATGAGGATCTCATTAATGAGTTAGGAAACCATCAAATATACTCACAACATTTTTAACGCATATTTTCACATTTACAGGCCATTTTATATAAATTACCCAAATTTCTCAGTTTTTTTGTATGTATTAGCCCATTGATCTTGCATCCCGGAGCACCCAAAAAAAAATTTGAAAAAACTTTATGAGAACCTCCATAATGAATTAGGGAACCATTACGCATACTCACACCATTTTTAACACATATTTTCTCATTTACAAGCCATATTTTAGGAACTACCCACATTTCTTGATTTTTCGCATGTATCTAGCTCATTAGAGCATCCAAAAATGTTTTCTGAAAAAAACTTTATGAGGACCTTAGTAATGAGTTAGGGAACCATCACATATACTCACAACATTTGTTAACACATAGTTTCGCATTTATAGGCCATTTTATAGAAATTACTTCAATTTCTCAGTTTTTCTTGTGTATGCTGGCGCCTCGGAGTACCCAAAAAAATTTCTAAAAAAACTTTAAGAAGACCTCTGGAATGAGTTGGGGAACCATCACGTATACTCACACCATTTTTAACGCACATTTTTGCATTTACAGACCATTTTTTAGGAATTACCCTAATTCCTCTGTTTTACGTGTGTATTAGCTAGCCCATGAATATGGCGTTCCAGGGCACTCAAAGATTTTTTCAAAAAAAAATTATGAGGATCTCGGTAATGAATTGGGGGAACCATCACATATACTCACACCATTTTAAAGCATATTTTCGCATTTATAGGTCATTTTTAAGAATTACCTAAATTCCTCAATTTTTCATGTGTATTAGCTCATTGATCTTGCGCTCTAGAGCACAAGAAGATTTTTCTGAAAAAAACTTCATGAGGACCTCCGTAATGAGTTAGGGAATCATTACGTATACTCACACCATTTTTTAACGCATATTTTTGTATTTACAGGCCATTTTTTAGGAATTACCCAAATTCCTCAGTTTTTCGTGTGTTAATTAGTTCATGGATCTGGCATCCTGGAGCTCCCAAAATCTTTTTCTGAAAAAATTTAATAAGGACCTCTGTAATGAGTTGGGAACCATCATGTGTACTCACACCATATTTTTATTGCATATTTTCGCATTTACAGGCTACTTTATAAGAATTTCCCAAATTCCTCAATTTTTCGTGTATATTAGCCTATGGATCTGGCGCCTCAGAGCACCCAAAAGTTTTTTCTGAAAAAACTTTATGAGGACTTCCGTAATAAGTTGGGTAACCATGACATATAATCACACCATTTTTAACGCATATTTTCGCATTTATAGGCTATTTTTAAGAATTACCCAAATTTCTCAAATTTTCATGTGTATTAGCTTATGGATATGGCGCCTCGGAACACCCAAAGATTTTTTCTGTAAAAACTTTATGAGGACCTCCATAATGAGTTGGGGAACCATCATGTATACACATCATTTTTTAACAGATATTTTTGCATTTATATGCCCTTTTTAGGAATTACCCAAATTTCTCAGTTTTTTGTGTGTATTAGCCCATGGATCTGGCGCCTTGGAGCACCCAAAAAAATTTCCGAATAAATTATTTATGAGGACCTCCGTAATGAGTTGAGGAACCATAACGTATACTCACATCATTTATTTTTATGGATATTTTCGCATTTATAGGCCATTTTCTTGAAATTATCTAAATTCCTCGTTTTTCGTGTGTATTAGCCCCATGGATCTAGAGCCTAGAGCACCCAAAAAAAAAATCTGAAAAAACTTCATGAGGACATCTATAATGAGTTGGGGAACCATCATGTATACTCACCATTTTTAATGCATATTTTCGCATTTACAGACCTTTTTTAGGAATTAGCCAAATTCCTCGATTTTCATGTGTATTAGCTGATGGATTTGGCACCTCGGAGCACCCAATTTTTTTTTCTGAAAAAACATTATGAGGACGTTCGTAATGAGTTAGGAAATCATCACGTAAACTGACACCATTTATTTAACACATATTTTCGCATTTACAGGCTATATTTTAGGAATTACCCAAATTCCTCGGTCCTAACACTTCCACTTTTTCCATTTCTTCTACTTAATCGCGAATGTAAGAATAAAAATGTTGTAATTCATGAAATTACCGTGAGATTGTTCATGAAATTCCCCAAGATGATCATATATATGCTAAATCCCCAATTCTTATTTCATCAATTTCGATTCTCAGAAGCTGTATTAAGGTATTGCATTATTTTATTATATCTTCAGGATTGATGAATTTTGATTCTCAAAAGATTTTGAAGTTTGCCTTTTTTCTCTTCTTCTTTTGCACTTGTTTGAGTTGAATTTTACTTTGAGGATATTTGATTTCACTTATCTTCATTTATGCAAGAAAATATTAAGGATTGATGAACTTAAATTCTTGAAAGTATTAAGGATTGAATGGTGTCAATCATTTAAATAATTTGTTACATGCAATTTCAGACTTCAGCTTCTTGTGAAAACACATGGATTTTTGCTTCCTGTGATTGATTAGTTTTTGATGTATAGGTGCATCTTACTCTCTTCTGGGCTCTACTTTTGGATCCTATTTGCATTGGGAGTCAGATGAGTTCAAGAAAAAGTCCGAACAGAATAAAAAAAACCGTGATTCATACTCAGCATTGATAACATAAATATATTTTTTTGATTATAGAAAGAAGCTACTGGAAAAGATTCTTCAATTTCAAAATTTTATTTTCGAACACGTAAGCATTTGTATGCATACAATGTAATTACAGTCATTTTGAACTCGCTTCTTTCTAACGAAAGGATTTTTGAATAGATACACACTCAGCAGACATTCTTCATGGCGTTCCTTGTGATATATAGCCAAGACATACTGTACGATGCTAACTTTGGAGATATTAACTTCGTCAACTGCATGTTCACCGCCTTCTACCATTTACCGGGCATAGTGATCCATGCTGCAACACTATACCAGCAGGATGCAGAACTTGATCAACATGAACACAATTAAAGCTGATGCACCTTGGAAGTATTAGAATAAATAGAGAGAGTAGAACGTACACCATACTGTAAATGATGAACAAATATTTTAATTATAACTTATTTCAATTTAACACCTGAACAAATGATAAATTCTTCTTAATAGACACTTTCCGTTCAAATTTATTAAAAAAAAAAAAAAACTTTTGTGTATGTTCTTAAGTGCATAGAATTTCTCAGTAATTCACCAGAATAATACGTTTTATAATTTGTTACTCTAATGCACGTTTTTAGGGATGACAATGGGGAGGGGCGGATACGGGGTAAACCCGCCCCCGCAAAAGCTCTAACTCGCCCCGCCCCATTACCATCCTTACATATTTAAAGCTAAAGCATCACTAACAATAACGTTTTAAGCGAGAGTTCTATATACGTAATGTAGGAGTTAAATCTAAAAGTTACAATGTTAGTTATTTCTAAATCAATAGTTTCACGTCTCAAAAATTAGATTACATTAAGTAGACGACAAACAATTTTATTTATATTTTGAGTGAAGCAACACGATAATATTAATGGAGTCTGAATTTTCTTAGTAATGAGTTTCAAAATATAAAGAAAGTAAGTATACAAATAAATCAAGAAAATTCAACATCTAGTATCAATATTAATAAAATAACAATTTTAAAGCATAATTTTCGAGACCTTCCTTTGTATTTACCTTAGAAACACATACCTCTCCCTTGTGATTTGAAATATTACATTCACCACCCTTATAATTTTCTAATTCCCACACTTATTTCCAAGACTCAGCTTAAAACTGAAAGGTAAAATCGTAAATATTCCAAAAAGGAATAACGGTTGGTAACGAACTTTAGCAAAAACACAAAACAGAGCTCATTTTCCTTCTCTCTGCAAAAAAGAAGAAGAAGAAGATGAATTTGTCAGATATGAGATTGCAGGTCATTAATGGTGTGAAATGGTACTTCAATCGGAATTGGAACCGAAACGACATGATGAATTTCGATGAAATTCGTGAGCGAGTTCACACAACCTTGATGAAGGTAGGTACATACATTTTTGCTTCTGCCTCTAAGTATTGGATTTCCCCTTTTCCTCTGATTGATTAGTTTTTTTGCTCAAAATAAATATAGGTCTATCTTACTCTCTTCTGTGCCATGTACTGCTCTACTTTTGGATCCTTCATGCAATGGATCTCGGTAGCCGGGGGGAAATTCACAGTCCTTTCTTATGTAACAAGTTTAATCTTGCTTTACATTATTCCACCAGGGAGAGTGGTACGTACGTGATCAATGGCTTGTAGATTTTGTTGAATTATTCTTCAAGTCGCTTCTTATGACGTAAATCTTCTGTCTTATGCAGAACACAAGGTTCTTACTCTCGATGTTGGCTGCCTATTCATTCGGTGCTTCTGTTAGTGCTTTTCCAAATTATCTCTTCAAAATCAAGCAACGGTATGATTCAAAAGATACTAAATATCCGTTGTTTAAGTTTTTTCTGTTTTCGTTTTACTGCTTTCTTGTCATATCATATCATCAAGAACCTGATTTTTGCATTCTTCAACTGTGTAGATAGAGAGATTGGTATATACTTAATAATCATTAGATTTACCAGAATTCCTAAATGGAAAATTGTGTAATAAGGACTTGTGCCTGAATGTGCTTCTCTTTTTCACAAGATAAAGGGTATTGGAGAGGATGAATTTGACATAATACATAGTCATTTTGTATCATTCTTGTGCAGTTTACTCGAATTTGTGCATTCTTGCCTAATATAGTATGTTGTAACACATTTGCTTGCTCTGTTACTCCTCTGCTCCTTCTGTATGTGTAGTTGATTAGCAGCTTGTTGTTCTCTGTTCCATATTTGTATAATCTTGACATTCCATGCTTGTTCTCCAGCATTGTTCTCAGACTTTTGACAGGTATAACAATTGGCTCTGGAAATTTATTGTGTAGAGCCATCACAACAAGGAAAAGGAGTGAAATCTACCGCGGTTGCATATAATATTGTTTTGTTCTACCGCTCTATGCCTTAGTTTTCATTGTCTTGGACAACAGTCGCTCAGCTCTTTTGGTGATAAAAGTAAGCAGTCGTATGCATACAATGTGATCTCAGTCATTTTGAACTCGTTGATTGTAGTTTGTCTAATAAATGAATAATATGACTTGACTTGTGCTTGTTGTAGATACACACTATGCAGATATTGTTCATGGGGTATCTTATGATATATAGCCAAGAAATATTGTACGATGCAGACTTTGGAGATATTAACTTGATCAACTGCACGCTCACCGTCTTCTTCCATTTACCGGGCATAGTCATCCATGCTGCAAGGCTATACCTGCAGGGTGCAGGAATTGAGCAACATGAACACAATTAAAGCTGATGCAGCTTGGAAGTATAGAATAAATAGAGAGTAGAATATGCAGCTTACTGTAAATGATGAACATATATTCCTTTACGTCTACATTTGGTTAGGATAGCTCTTATGATTTAGTCTCAACTCAATGATCATGTACAGTCTGGGATGCCAAACTCAAATTGTAAAGTTTTGCACATCAATGATTAATGGAGACTCTATTCAAACAAAAAAAACAGTAAAGTAATAATAAGTAACGGGATGAGTTTCAGCAACACTTAAGTCCTTATATTCTTCAACAAGTCTTCGATATAATTTCGAATGAATGGATCATCCATGACTAACGGGATATAACTGTTCTGAATCATTAACTCGATTTTTTGCTACATTGTTGTTGTTCACAAGTTGGGTCATGGTGAGCCTAGTCAATATGGAAACATCGTCTTCAATATAAGTACACCTATAAAATTAGTAATATTCATGGTATTCAAAAGTTAAGACACAACTATAAGACCCATACATAAGATTAATAAAATATTGATATATTTTTTGAAGCAATGCGATTAATTTATAAAAATCAAAAAGGAAAAGAAAACAGAAATTCCACATAAAAGTTAGTATTTCTAAAACTTCCCGCCAACAACCTGAGCATAGAGACGAAACTACCCCATCTTATTCCCAAGAGTCAGCGTATAACTGAAGGGTAAAATCGTAAACTCTGAAAAGGAATAACAGTTAGTAACGAACTTTAGCAAAAACAATTCTCTGTATAAAATAAACAGAGCTCATTTTCGTTCTCTCTGCAAAAGAAAAAAACAGAGAAAAAAAGAAGAAGATGAATTTCTCAGAGATGAAAGATGAGGCGATTAATGGTGTGAAATGGTACTTCAATAGGAATTGGAACAGAGACGACGTGATGAATATGGATGAAATTTCCGACGAAGCTCAGTCAACCTTGAAGATGGTACATACATTCATCATAACACTTCCAATTTTTCTTTCCTTCTACTTGATCGCAAACGCAAGAATAAAGATGTTGTAATTCATGAAGTTATTGTTCGATTTTTCTTTATTGTAATCTGGTTTAGTACTACGTAATAACCGATTACAACATGATCATACTAAATTCCCAATTCTTATATAGTCATTGTTCATCAATTTCGATTCTCAAGAAGATTTTTAGGTATTACCGATAATGAATTTCAGTTTCTTACAGTTCAGAAGATTGATTTGATTTTGCTGAAAATATAGGTATATCTTAGTCTCTTCTGTGCTATGGTGAGCATTACTTGTGGATCCACTTTGCAATGGATCTTGATAGCTGCGGGGAAATACTCAGTCCTTTATTATGTAGCAAATTTAATCTTGCTTTACCTTACTCCACCAGAGAGAGTGGTACGATATGTGATCAATGACTCGTAAATTTTGTTGAATTATTCTTGAAGTTGCTTCTTATAATGTAAATCTTTTGTCTTATGCAGAACATGAGGACCGTAATCTCGATGTTGGCTGCCTATTCGTTCGGTTCCTCTGTTGGCTTCATTTTCAATTATCTCTTCAAAATCGAGCAGCGGTAAGACTCAGAAGATACTAAATTGTTTAGATATCCTTTGTTCGAGTTTTCTAATATGAAAATGACTTTTGGTTGTTCTCCAGCTTTGTTCTCAGACTTTTGGTAGGTATAACAATTGGCATTGGAAATTTGTTGTATCAAGCCTTCAAAACAAAGGATAGGAGGGAAATCTACACCGGTTGCCTGAAATATTGCGTTGTTATAGTGGTCTCGATAATTGCTTTCTTTATTTTGGAAACAGATACAACTCTCCAGATGATAGCGGTAAGCAGTTGTATGCATACAATGTAGTCATTTTGAACTCGCTGACTCTAGTTTGAATGAATAATATGACTGATTTGTTGAATACTGTTTGTTGTAGATACACATTGTGCTGATATTGTTCATGGGGTACCTTGTGATATATAGCCAAGAAATACTGTACGATGCTAACTTTGGAGATATTGACTTCGTCAACTGCACATTCACCATCTTCTACCATTTTCCGGGCATAATGATCCATGCTATAAGACTATACCTGCAGGGTGAGCAATAAGAAGAGAATTAAAGCTGATGCAGCTTGGAAGTATAGATTAAATAGAGAGTAAAATGAGCAGCTTACTGTATATGAGGAACAAATATTCCTTTGTGTCTACATTTTACTGATTGAAGCAAAGTGCTTTGAATATTTCTTGGCAAATGAAATACTGATTGTCGATTACAAAATTTCACAAATGCTTAAGAGCTATTTAGTGGTCATACTTTTTGCAAAGAATATTTTGTATTTGAATAACACTAAATAATAGTGTTTAATGTGCACCTATCATCTGTATAGCAGAATTCTCATTTGATAAGAAAAACTCATTCATCAATAAATTAATTAAGTATGTACTGGAAAAAGCTTAAGTTGTTGGGCAGGGGTTCTTATGGTACGGTGTCTCTTGCCACGCCATTAACCCATTACTATACATTATTTGCTGCTGTGAAATCCGCGGAAGATGATCGCTCGTCTTTGCTCCGAGTAGAAGGACAAATATTGCATGCGCTGAGAGGGTCGGAGTACGTAATTAAGTGCTTTGGAGAAGATGTAAGCATCGAAAACGGTAAAAAAACTTATAACCTCTTGCTCGAGTATGCTGCTGGTGGAACTTTGCATGACTTAATTCATAATGATGCAAAGGACTTTCTGAGTAAGTGTTTGGAGAGAGATCATAATTGGAGATGCTACTTAATCATTCATTCATCACGAACTATGTTAATAAGAAGATGGTTGATGAGCTGATCCAGCGGCCTCTTGGTGATGCAGGACTCAAAACATTGAAATCTTTGGAACACTTATTCACAACAACTAGTTTCTATTATCCTCATAACTCCTACTTGAGAGGATCAAGCAGTAATATTACATATAATAATAACGCAACAGGTAGAACAGAAGACGTGCCTCTACTATGGATGAATTTCAGAGACTTACATATATAATGAATCTTACTACTCATCCCTTTTTTCATCTTGGGTGTGCTACTCTTCAACAAACCTCAACTACTGAAGTGAAGACTAACTGGCTGATTAGGAAGCTAAGCTAGTATATGCATAGTTGGTAAATATAAGCAATCTGTAACCATGTTGTATGAATTGACTCCGTCATACTAATATTATTAGCATAGTAGTTCCTTACCACTAGGTAAAATCTAGGCCTATACTGACACATGTAATTTCATGGCGATAAACTAAAACCGTTTGAAGCCAATCACAATATTTGTTTGGAGATTATTTTTTTTAAAGATAGTAAATTTGAACACACCTTGATTTACCACGATGTTCCAAAGTCACCAGTAAATCACAATCTGCACAAGGACACTCAATTCACATCAAGAATTGTCCAAGTTATTTCAAAAAATTCCCGCCAATGACCATGACCTGAGCCTGGAGACGAAATTACCCCGTCTTATTCTCAAGACTCAGTAATAACTGAAGGGTAAAACCGTAAGTATACCAAAAAACGGTTCATAACGAACTTAGCAAAGACACTTCTCTGTAGGTATAAACAGGTTCTCTCTGCAAAAAAGAAAAAAAGAAGAAGATGAATTTCTCAGGTATGAAAGTTCGGGCCATAAATGGTGTGAAATCTTACTTCAATAGGAGTTGGAACTTCAACGACATGATGAATATTGATGAAATTCCCGATGAAGTTCACACAAGATTGAAGAAGGTACATACACATTCATCCAAACACTTTGATTTTTTCAATTTCCTTCTACTTGAAATTACTCTGAGATTTTTCTTTATTGTAATCTGGTTAGAAGATGATCATATGCTAAAAATTCCCAATTCTTATATTGTCATCATTGATGAATTTTGATTCTCAGAAGATGTTTAGGTATTGCATTATTTTATTATATCTTCATGATTGATGAATTTCGATTCTCAAAAGATTCTGAAGTTTGCCGTTTTTCTCTTCTTCTTTTGCCCATTTTGAAGTATGAACGATTGAATGGTGTCAAGCATTTTCTAACATCCCAAAACTAAAGTGTATCAAATAAATTGGGACGGGGATTTAATTAATTTATTATAAGCAATTTCAGATTTCAGATTCTTGTGATTGATTAGTTTTTGCTGTATAGGTGTGTATCTTACTCTCTTCTGTGCCCTGTTGAGCTCTACTTTTGGATCCTATTTGCAATGGATCTCGATAGCCGGAGGGAAATTCACAGTCCTTTCTTGTGTAGCAAGTTTAATCTGGATTTACTTTACTCCACCAGGGAGACTGGTATGTATGTGATCAATGACTCATAGATTATTCTTGAAGTCGCTTCTTATAATGTAAATTTTATGTCATATGCAGAAGACGAGAGTCTTAGTCTTGATGTTGGCTGCCTATTCATTCGGTGCTTCTATTAGTGCTTATATCAATTATCTCTAAAAAATCGAGCAATGGTAGGACTCAAAAGATACTAAACATTGCTTATATATCTGTTCAAGTTTTCTTTTTTACTGCTTTTTTGTCATATCATAGTATTAAGAACCTGTTCATATCGCGTTTTGTTCTCCAGCTATGTTCTCAGACTTTTGTTAGGTGACACAATGGTCTCTGCAAATTTCTTGTATAGAGCCACCACAACAAGGGAAAGGATGAAAATCTACAACAGTTGCCTGCCATATTGCTTTGTTCTAATGATCTCCGGAATTGCTTCCATTCTCTTGGACAGCAAAAGCACAGCATTTTGGGTGATAAACGTAAGCATTTGTATGCATACAATGTAATCACAGTCATTTGAACTTGCCTCTGTCTAATGAATGAATTTTTTGAATAGATACACACTCAGCAGATGTTGTTCATGGCGTTCCTTGCGATATATAGCCAAGAGATACTGTTCAATGCTAACTTAGGAGTTATTGACTTCGTCAACTGCACGTTCACCGCCTTCTTCCATTTACCGGGCATAGTGATCCATGCTGCTGCAAGACTATACCTGCAGGATGCAGAAATAGAGCAACACAATTAAAGCTGATGCACCTTGGAAGTATAGAATAAATAGAAAGAGTAGAAGGTACACCTCACTGTAAATGATGAACAAATATTCTTTTGTATGGTTGATTACCTTATATCATACAAAATCTTGAATAGAATGAATACACAACATAATCGTTCTTCAATTCCTTCTTTTTTTTTCTTCAAGAAAGTAATAAAAACTCTGGACTTTGACTTCATTTAAATATTTGAACTATAACTTGTTTCAATTTAGCGCCTTGAGCAAATGATAAATTCTTCTTATTAGAAACTTTCCATTCAAATTATGAAAAAAAAAACTTTTGTAAGTGCATATTACACAGATAAGTTAGCCATTTGAAATATATCACATTCTTTAAATATATTTATTAGCTTCGATAAGTCGTGAACCCTCTAGTTTGTTCCAATTGAGTTATATACATATATATAATTAAAGGAGATAACATGTTTTATGTGGTGAACTTAACTACTTGATAGACGATTGATGATACTCCCAACTTTTTATTTTGCCAGAATTTGGACCGAAAATATCTAATAGGAATATTTTAGAGAGATGTAATGAAAATACCTTTGAATTTGATGCAAGTTATTAGTTTCGTCTCTGAACTATTGGCAACCTTAAAAATACCCCTCTACAACTCTACTTGACTAACTAGCCTTAGTCATAACATAACAAGTGTTTTCAAACTCTTGTAGAAGCATGAGACTCTTAGTAGGCGTTTGGCCATGCGATACCATATCACGATATGGAATCGTGAGATGGAATCAGTGTTTGGACATGCGATTTTACGCTGATTTCATATCATGAGATGGGATTCCATATTCTCCAAAAACCATGATATGGGAATTTCATATCATGATTTGAGATATTTTTAATACAAAAATTAATCCACAAGTTTATATTTTGTTAAAACAACCCCACATTTATATCTACTAACCATTTATTTCATATGTAAATAAAATTTATAATCACAACATTACTTTTTAAAATTTATTATTCTCACCGACATAAAATTTATTATTCTCACCAACATATAGTTACTTTAACTCACACCAACCGATTGTTGAGTAATAAATTTATTCTCTTCATTTACTCCAACACCTAATTTATTACTTCTACCGTTTTGTATTTAATACAACTCTAAGTAACAATGTTGGTTCGTCTTCTCGGTCACATGATCGAGAAATGCAAGTTCAACGTGAGGAAATTGTTCGTACTATGTGAGAGGATTATATTAAAGACTAGTACACTACCATTTATGTTCAATTTTTTTTTATTGAATTAAAGTTTGATGAAACTGTTACTTAAGTGGAGAACAAATAACTTTGTAATAATTTATTATGCGATTTTATAAATTTTTGTTTATTTGGTAAGATTGAATAAACAATTGGGGTTATTTTAATAGTTTTACAACTTATGAGATTCTTATGTTTATGAGAAAATATAGAACACAAAAATTTCATATCGCATGTCCAAACAAAACTTCAATTTCATCTCATAATTCCATATTATGATATCATATCATGATTCCATATCAGGATACCATATCGCATGGCCAAACGGGCCCTAATAAAAAGCCTAGAGAAAGTGTCAAAAACACTCTTAAACTTGATGAGAATTTAGGAGTGTATTTCACTCATGTTGGAAGATCGGGATGTATTTAAGTTCAGTTAATCAAGTAAAAAGTGTTTTTAAGGTTGTTAATTATTTGTTGATAAAACAAATATTTTGCATCAAGTTTAGAAATGTTTTCAATATTTTCCTCAAAATTTTACCTAGTGTTCAATAATTTAAGTGCGTAAATAAAATTTATTTACAAATTCCCCACCAAAGTTATTTCTAGAACTTCCCGCCAATGACCTGATCCTGGAGACGAAAATACCCCCGTCTTATTCCCAAGACATAGTATAACTGAAAGGTAAAATCGTAAATATCCCAAAGGAGTAATGGTTCGTAACGAACTTAGTACTCTGTAAACAGAGCTCCGTTTTCCGATTCCGTTCTCTCTGCAAAAAGAAGAAGAAGATGAATATCTGGTTTGTACGTAATCGCCGATCAGAAGATGATCGATCATGCTAAATCCCTAATTATTTAATCGTCATCTTTCATCAATTTCGATTCTCAGAAGATTTTTAGGTATTGCCGGTAGCAAAATTCAGATTCTTACAGTTGAGTAAGAAATAAAGCAGTGTTCTACTTGATTTTATTAGATCTTCAAGGATTGATGAATTTTGATTCTCAAAAGATTTTGAAGTTTGCCGGTTTTTCTCTTCTTCTTTTGCACTTGCTAGTTGCTTATGCCGTTAGTCATAAAATGATTGGAGTAACCTGCAAGTTTTGTTTTTTGGTAACTGTAAATCTTAAGTCAATATGTACAAATGTGGATATGGACAGCTTCCATTCTCAGAGCCCATCTATCCACTGCTAGCTTCTATTCTAAGGGTAAAAATCATATCTATGCATGCCAGCCATAATTCTAGGATTCATACTAGCTCTAAAATGTATTTCCTGTATGATTGTTCTTGTGATCACTTCTATGGTCCTCTCTTTGTGTTGAAAGATTCTGTAATTCCTCTCCTGCTAGGTGTGGTACACTGATGCTGCTAGAGCCATTCTGTACACTTCTGCCTGTTTTGTTTTATTGCTTGCATGTTCTGTGGCCCAATTCAACTCTTCATTCCATCCACTGCTGCTCCTCTGTATTGATAATAACCAGCTTAAGATCTGATGCCATATCCTCCTTGAGAAAGTACACTCAAAAAAAAGGTGCTGGTGTGTCTCAGGTGCTGTATTACATAGGGAACATGTTAGATCTGTAATAATCCCCCATTTGCCCAACCTATCTTTAGTATAGAGTCTTTTTTGTATTGCCAAGTATAGTGCAAAGATCCATGTAGGCCTCCCCTGATTGTTGCAAGTCAGTCTTTTCCATGGGACTTTGTTGTATTCTCCTCTCAATTCTTTATACATTACCTTGATGCTAAATTCATCAGCCTCCGTGATTTCATTCGTTTGCAAGTTTCTCTCTTCAAGCCACTGCCCTGCATAGAGTATTTTCTTCACAATCCAAGAAGCTTGATTTGCTATTACCTCCCAAGGTTTTCTGCCTTTGAGGTAATAAGCGTGCACCCATACTATCCACAACTTGTCTTTCTTTTTGTGTAGGTTCCACATATGCTTCAAAATAGCTGCTTTGTTCCATACATGAATATCTGCAATATTAAGAACCCCAGCTACTTTTGGCCTGCAAATTGTATCCCATGTTACAAGTGCCTTCCCTTTACTTTGTGTTTCACCATTCCATAGGAACCTTTTACACATTGATTCTATTTTGTGAATTATTTGTTTAGGCAACATAAAGATTTGAGTCCAGAATGTTTGCATAGTTGTTAATACACTTTTCACCAGTTGCAGCCTTCCTGCATAGGATAGGAACTTTACTGTCCAAGTTGTGATTCTCCCCATCATCTTATCTATGAGTGGCTGACATTGTTCTACTGGCAGCTTCTTTGTACTCAGAGGTACTTCCAGATATCTGAATGGGAGTACTCCTCTTGTGAATCCTGTCTGATGTAGAATTTCTTGCTGAGTATTTTCTGACACTCCACCAAAGTATATACAACTCTTTGTCTGGTTTGCTTTAAGTCCAGACACACTTGAGAATTCCTGGAAACATTCATACAATTTGGTAGCTGATGCTAAGTCTCCCTTCCTAAACACCAACAAATCATCAGCAAAACTTAGCTGTATGATGTGTTGTTTGTGCAAGTTGTTTTTGAGTTTAATTTACTACGACAGTATTAAGATATTAATTTCATTTGTCTTGATTTATGCAAGAAAATATCAAACTTACAATATTGATTAGTTTTTTGCTCAAAATATAGGTGTATCATATTCTCTTCTGTGCCATGTTGTGCTCTACTTTTGGATCCACTTTGCAATGGATCTCGGTAACCGAGGGGAAATTTGAGTCCTTTCTTATGTTGCAGATCTAATCCCCCAGAGAGAGTGGTACATACATGATCAATGGCTTGTAGATTCTGTTGAATTATTCTTGAGTCGCTTCTTATAACGTAAATCTTCTGTCTTATGGAGAACCCAAGGTTCTTACTCTCAATGTTGGCTGCATATTCATGCGGTGCTTCTGTTGGCTTTTATACCGATTATCTCTTCAAAATCGATCAACGGTAAGACTTAAAACATTGTTTAGATATCTCTTGTTCAAGTTTTCTATTGTTTTCTTTGTTACTGCTTTTGGTTGCTCTGTTACTCCTCTGCTCCTTCAGTATGTATGTGTAGTTGATTAGTTCTTGTTGTTCTCCGCTCCTTATTTGAACATTCCATGCTTATTTTCCAGCTATGTTATCAGACTTTTGGCTGCTACAACAATTGCCTATGGAACTTTCTTGTATAAAGCCAACATAACAAGGCAAAGGAGTGAAATCTACATCAGCTGCCTGCCATATTGCTTTGTTCTACTGATCTCCGTAATTGCTTTCATTCTGTTGGATGGCCACACAGCTCTTTGGATGATAATGGTAAGCAGTTGTATGCATACAATGTTACTCATTTTGAATGAATAATATTATGACTGACTTGTTGAATACTGCTTGTTCTAGATATACACCGTGCAGATATTGTTCATGGGGGTACCTTGTGATATATAGCCAAGAGATACTGTACGATGCTAACTTAGGAGAAATTGAGTAACACCAACACAATTCTTTTGGAATTTGTTAGAGTACTTTGAATATTTCTTGACAAATGAAATACTGATTTTTGATTACCTTAGTTTCACTCCTTACAAAATCTTAAATTGAACACACAAGATAGTGTGCAATAAAAGACTATTTGGACTTTAAGATGATCAGTACTTACCTACTTAACTCAAAATTGAACTGTTATGAGAACTATCATATGTAAGAGCTATTTCGGGTGTAATTTCACAAATGATCACTCAACAAGTTTACTTTATTACACTAAAGTTATTTAAAACTATCTTTGGTATCATAGAACATGACTCTTTAGTTTCAAAAATAGTTTAGATCAGGGTGTTTGGATATTTTAAAACGGTACTTGAGTTGTGTCACATATCTAAAGTTGGTACACATTGAGCTCGAGGTTTAGTGGTATCAGTCCTGAAATCATTGTTTACCACGTGTCATACCTTTGACTGAACCCATCGCATAGCCCGATTTTAAAGAATGGAGTCCCATGGATCTTTACTCTGGCATCTTGCAGTACTGACCGGTCATTTTCTGGGACTTTAACTCTTGGGAATGGCTTAAAGATTACTGGATTTAGCTTGTTTCCGGTGAGAACCACCATCAAGGATTTTGCTTTGGTTTACAATGAAAGCTTATCCACTTGTGATTCATCTGATGATGCCCAATTCCCCAATGCAGCACGTAGCATCATAACTTGTTATAGCACTGCACAAGAAGATTTAACAGTCCCTGATCAAATGGATGTTATATCAGAGTCAACTTGGAGGCGCAATATGTTTATCAAGATCTGAATGTATATTTTGTAATTAGCAGCAAGGATTTGAAAAAAGTGATAAGAGTGCTTAAAGTCCGCATCAGTTTCCAGGAAACACGTATTGATGAATTAAGTCAATACATGGTGTCAATACATTCCATCTACATTCCATCTTTCGTCGTGCTGAATTAAAACAAGTTTCATGGGAGATATTGAAATATTTGTGGAAGGTATAAAAAGAAGAGAGAAAAAATTAAGGAATTATATATTTAGCATCAAGTTAAGCGAAATTATAAGTCTTTATGATACCAATATAGAATGATACTTAAGCAAAAATTATCAGCCTTAATGAATGTGTATGGGCTAATTTTAGATTATGGTACCCAACGGGGGGGGGGGGGGGGGGGGGGGGGGGGGGGGGGGGGGGGGGGGGGGGGGGGGGGGGGGGGGGGGGGGGGGGGGGGGGGGGGGGGGGGGGGGGG
>JAJONR010011127.1:0-13847 GCA_029582245.1 Solanum etuberosum | reverse complement strand
AAAACTCATAACTTAAGCATAACTTGCAAAATTTCAGATTTTGCTATTTCTAATTTAGTTCTTTTTGGAACTCAAGGTGCTACATCTAGTGACCTTAACACTTAAGAAAATTTAAATTCCTCGGTAAAATCCTACTCACAACGAAGGATGGTTCAAGTCTAAGCTCAAAAATTTTCCAGGGTGTTACAAGTATGTATGTTGATAGGTAGTGAAACTTCAATGCTGAGTTCCTCCATTAAACCTTTCAGCCATATAATTTCTATTACAGTGGTTGCAATGCTCCTGTATTCAACTTCAGCTGAACTTCTAGAAGCAGTTGTTTGTTTCTTTTACTTCCATGAAACTAGATATCCTCCATACTGCACAAAGTAACCAGTTGTTGATCTTCTTGTTACAGGGCAAGAAGTCCAATCTGCATCACAATAAGCAGTGATAGTATTCTTTAAGTAGTTGGACAGTAGTAAGCCTTGCCCTGGTTGGTTTTTCACATATCTCACAATCCTTAATGTTGCAGTCATATGTGACTTCTTAGGCTGTTATAGAAATTGACTTAATGTTTGAACCCCATAGGAGATGTCAAGTTTTTTCATGGTTAAATAGAGTAGTTTTCCAACTATCCTTTGATAAAATTCTTGATCAGTTAGTGGATCATCTTCTGTCATGTGTGTCTCTTCATCATACTTTTTTGTAGTCAATTTTGAGTTGGTATCAATTGGAGTTCCAGCTGGTTTGGCTGCACTTAGACCAGTTTCAGAAATCAATTCTAGTGCATACTTTCTTTGATACATTAGAATATCTTGCTTTGATCTGGCAAATTCAATTCCTAAGAAGTACCTTAGCTCTCCCAAGTCTTTCATTTTGAAAGTTTGCTTCAACTGATCCTTTATTTCTTTAATTAGGAGTAGACTACTTCCAGTGATCAACATATCATGCACATAGATGAGAACAAGTACCATGCCTATTGTTGTCTTTTGATGAATAAAGAGTGATCATATTCACTTTGTTTGAACTCAAATTTCAGTAATGCCTGAGAGTGTTTTGCATTCCATTGTCTTGGTGCTTGTTTTAACCCATAGAGGAATTTAGTGAGTCTACACACCTTATTCTCCCCCTGACTCTTAAATCCCTGAGGAAGGTCCATGTAAATCTCATCATGTAAGTCCCCTTGTAGAAAAGCATTGAACACATCCATCTGATGAATGTGCCATTGCCTTTGAACTGCAATAGTCAGTACTGTCCTCACAGTCTTCATCATCACTACTAGACTGAATGTATCCTTATAATCAATACCTTCATATTGGATATAACATTTTGCTACTAGCTTTGCCTTATACCTCTATATTTCTCATGTGCTCTTATATTTAATCTTATAGATCCATTTGCAACCTATAGGCAGTTTTTCCTTTGGAAGAGTAACTACTTCCCATGTATGATTATTTTGTAGTACATCAATCTCAGATTGCATTGCCTCCACCCACTTAGGATCAGTAACAACTTCTTTGTAGCTTGTAGGTTCTGTATTAGCAGGGATCTTAGACAAATATGTTTGATAGGAATAGTTTACCTTGTCATATGACATGTATTTATCCAAAGAATATGAAGTATGTTGAGCATGGAGAGATACAAAATCTTTCATCCATAGTGGTGGTTTCTTACCCCTTGCAGATCTTCTGTTTTCTTCATATATCACTAATGGACCAGGTACAAGAACCTGGTCTCTATTTAGTGCAAGATTGTTAGTTTATGCAGATATCTCCTCAGATGAACATGTTCCCTGAAACTGAGACTGATCAATACTGGGTAACTGATGTAGTAAGTCATTGACAGAAGCTGGTTGTTCATCATTTAAACCAGTGAATCTGAACAGAGGTGTATGCTGTTGATCTTGTGTTTTGAAAGGAAATACATCTTCTTTGAACATGACATCTCTGTGTACAAAGAAAATATGAGAAGTTAGATCATATAACAAGTAATATTTTTGAGTAGTTGCATAGCCTAATGAACATCCATTCTGGACCCACTTTTTAGTTTATCAGTTACTTGTATAGTTTTAGCAAAACACAAACACCCTATTACTCTTAGATGTGACGCTGTAGGTGGCTTTCTAAATAGCTTTGCAAAAGGAGTGTTGTTGTTAATAACAGGACTAGGAAGCCTGTTTATAATATATACAGCAGCTTGAACACATAGACCCCAAAATTTAATAGGTATGTTTCCTTGAAACCTAATTGCTCTTGTAAGCTCAAGAATGTGTCTATGCTTCCTTTCAGCAATATCATTTTGCTGAGGAGTATAAGCACATGTTGTTTGATGTATAATGCCTAAAGAAGTAAACATGTTTGAGCACCTACTATTCAAAAAATTTGTACCATTGTCTGATTTTATGCACTTAATAGTTTTATCAAATTATGTTTTAACATGTACTAGAAATTACTGAATAATAGTACTAACATCATATTTTAGTTTCAACAAAAATATCCATGTATATCTAAACATGTCATCTACAACAGTAAGGAAGTATTTATTTCCATCATGAGTGGGGGTTTTATAAGGATCCCATAGATCCATGTGAACTAGTTCAAAGCATGCAGAACTTTTAGATGTGCTAACTGTGAAAAGGTATCCTTGTTTGCTTAGCACAAGGACAAACAATGCATTTATTAATTGTTTCAGTTATACTCCTTAAAACTGAAGACAACATTTTCTTTAACACTAAGCTAGATACATGCCTACATCTTCTATGCCACAAGTCTATATCTAGTTTAGAATCTATTATTAGTAATGGAACAAAACAATTAGTTGCAATATTGACATCTCTTGGACTTGTATAGCTTGATAGTATGTATAGACCACCATCTTCTTTACCAATCATCTTCACCTTCCCATGTGAGAGATCCTGAAATACACACAAGTTAGGGAAAAAAGTAGCAGAACATTGTAGTTCCTTAGTGAGTTTAGATACGGATAACAAGTTGAATTTAAATTGTGGTACTTGGGAAACTCTAGTGACAACATCATTGTTAGGAAGGACACTTGAGCCAATAAATCAACTAAAGAAACATCCTCATTGGGTAAATGTACTTTCTTTGGCTTATCATATTTGTGGAGAGTGGACTTGTTTAAAGAACTCAGGTCTTCCACCATGTGATTAGTAGCACCTGTATTGATAATCCAAAAAGGAGTAGAACTAATATTTGTGGTAGAGTTGAAACAAGTGTTTGTACCTGGTCTATTACCTACTACATTAGCTGAATGAACTTGTTCTGGAGCTTTGTTTAGAAACTGGAGCAATTGTTGATATTGATCCTTTGACAGATGACAAGCTTCTAATTGATTCTTCCCTTCATTTGAAGACTACCCATAGTCACTTGTAGTGACTTGAGTAGGATGACCTGTAGTCAGATGTGCAGTGTTAGGCTCTTTCTTTTTGAACCTAAAATCTTGAGGATACCCTATTAACTTGTAACACTTATCTCTAGTGTGATTCTTAAGCTTGCAATAATTACAATACAGATTCCCATTCTTCTTGAACTTCTAAGTACCACCATTTCTTGAGTACATAGCTAACTCATACGCTTGTTGGCCAGAATTGGGGTTAGATCCTAATATTCCTGATGTAGCCACTACTGATTTTTTACTCTCATCAGACTTAATCATTGAATATGCTTGATTTGCTAACGAAAGTGGGCTCATCAACAAGATCTGAGACCTTGCTTGTAAGTAAGAGTCATTTAACCTTATAAGAAACTGAAATAATTTGAGCTTTTGCAGATGTAGTACATATTCTTTGGATCTGTCACATTTACAGGACGGGGTAGGCACCACAACCTCAAATTCTTTCCACAGCCCTTTTAATCTTGAGAAGTAAACAGACACAAAACTTGTTCCTTGAGTTATAGTGGCAATCTCCTGATGTAAATTGAAGGTTCTTGACCCATCTATCTTATTAAACCTTTCATATAGATCCTCCCAGACATTTTTAGCACACGTTGCATACATGATGCTTCCAAGAAGCCCTTTCTCTACAGAATTCATGATCTAAGATATACAACAACATTTACCCTTTCCTAGATACTTTCTAATCCTGGAAATTTATCCTTTGGACATGATCCATCCACTAACCCCATTTTATTTCTTCCTAACAGGGCTACCTTCATCGATCTATACCACATAGAATAATTCTCAAAACCATCTAATTGAAAAGAACTGATCTGATTACCACTTACATCAGACGAGTGGAGAAACAGGGGATGATTGTAATCAATTACTGAAGTTAGATTTCCAGTTTCATTTCCTGAGCTTGATTCTGCATTTGGGCCAAAAACTGATGTAACATTTTTACTGTTCGTCATTTGTGTTTCTTTACACAATTGCGATCAATCTTAGCGGAATTATTGATTGACTTATTCAACTAGGAATACCAGTTGATAAAGCTCTGATACCATGAAGAAGAAGAAGAAGAAGAAGAAGAAGAAGAAGAAGAAGAAGAAGAAGGAGGAGGAGGAAGAAGAAGAAGAAGAAGAAGAAGAAGAAGAAGAAGAAAGAAAGAGAAGGAGGAGGATTAGGAGAAGAAGGATTAGGAGAAGAAGAAGTAACTATCTTTCTTGTTATTCAATCTTATTGTAAGTACATTAGAGATCTCCTCTTTATAGTAGTTGTGATATCTAATCACACTTTAGTTATTCTAACAGACTTACAGCTAATTGTAACTGACTAACTAATTAATGGAAAGGTAGTTACACAGTAACAGTGGTTAGGGAACACATACGAAGGACCAGGTTCACACATTTGACTCTGCCTTGTTCTTCTCATTCTCAATAGTTCTCTTCCGAATAATGTGTTCATGACTTTCAGATAGAGAAATATTACTCCATATTCACTTATTTGCCAATCACAATATACTACAATACCCCACATGTAACACATACTTGTGTAATTCAAGTCAAATAACTTAAAAGTCTCATGTTTATTTCCTAATTTTAAGTCACAAGAAAGTGTGTTATTTTTTCCAGAAATATTGGCTTCAAAGATATGATCATCAATCACTCCTGGTAATATCGAGAACTCGCCGCGATTTTCTCCATTTACATAACATCTTGCTACAACAATACTTGGAGCTTGATTTTCTATGAACATCATAAAACGATCCGGAGAGACTTGTGAATTGGAGGATAAAAAACTGAGTAAAAAAATGCAAAGGACAAATTGATGATGATAACATGATGAGGAAATCATAGTGATTTTTTAAAAAACTTTAATTTGTTGTTGTTGTTGTTATGCTTGTGGCTTTTGCTTGTTAAGGCAGGCCATAATTTATAGTGATTTATTACGTATGAGATATGATTTTACATCAACTTCTTCATTAATGACAACAGTGATAACATGTTTTATTGTAGGCATTTGGTCATAGACTTTTGGGGTTAAAATTTTTAGACTAACGAATCTTTTGTAAATTTATGTGTATCTAAAAATTCGTAATAACACATGAATGCAAGTATTTATAAAAGAAATATGGAGGTATGTGATTTATTAATGCAATGTCATATAATATTTTGATACCTTGTTATGAAATATGATTTGCTTATTTGGTAAAATTGAATAAGAATTGTGAAAATTTTGACAGTTTTCCCAAATTATGAAATTTTCATGTTTATGAGAAAAAAATACAATTTAACAAATTCAAATATATTCAAGCAAAACTTCGATTTCAAGTCACTAATTTCGAATCATACCTAAACGGACCCTCACCGGTCACCGTAAATAAGAAAATTCACTACAAATGTATTTTAATGTTTGATAGATTATCGGTCTTATTTTTTGGGTTAATTAATTACCAATCTCACTTATTGGAGTTTATTGAGTTTAAGTAATACTCTCTTCGTTTCATAATAGTTGATCATTTTCCTTTTTACATTCATATTAATAAATCATAAATAAGAAGATAATTTTACTAGTTCACCCCTTAAAAAACTCCTTGGAAATTTTACAAATAAATGTGATCACTTTAAAAAAGAATTAATTGTAATGGTAATATAGGAAAAAATCAACTAATGCTTTCTTGATTTAGTAAGATGATCAAATAATATGGAATAACTATTTTTAGTAAGATAATCAATTAAAATGGAACGGAAGGAGTATACATTATTTGTATAAATAATTTTTATACTATTAGGTATTTTTACATATTGTAACTCATAATATATCTTATTTCTAAAATTTTAAACTAGACATTTTAAGAAGATTTTCATATATATATATATATTTGAAGGGAAAAGGCATAGATTTCCCCTTGAACTTGTTCCGAAAAGTCAGTTACACGCTTTAACTATTCTGACGATCTTTTACACACCTAATCTTATTTAAAGTGATATTAATACCCCCTTAGAAGATGACATGGCAGAGAAAGTGTCTTCACCTTCCTTAAGGTGCGTGAGAAGAAGAAAAAAAATGTTAAAATAATAAATTTGAACACGTGGCACTATCTTATTGGTCATTATATAATTAAGTATTATAATTTCTAATATATTGATTATGTCAATAATCTTTTTTTTGTCATTTTATTAGTGGCCTCCAATTTTTTTAAAAGCTTAGTCCATTCACTCTCTCGAGCTGAATGTGTGGAAAAAGGTTTAGGATTCACTCTCTCGAGCTGAACCCAGGTCAACCCAATACCCACAGACCATCAATCAAAAATATTAATTCTAAAACCTCTCTCTCGAGCAAGTCAAGAACACAAAGGTAGAACTGCATTTGCAACTATAATTCTTAAATTAAACCACAATAAATGATTGAACTCACTTTTAAATAGCATTTAAACTAACAATTAGCAATACCCATAAGCTAAATTAGCCCATAATCACATAATCACACCCCCAAGAGTTGGGATTTTAGCCGAACATCATAAAAAGATAAAAATCGTTACCGAATTGATTAGCCATCAACTGGGTACGAGGAATTCAAGCTTTACAATGCTTCAATTTGAAGAAAATTTGAAATCCACTTTAAAATCTCCAAAATGAGTCTCAAAACTCTCAAGTCTACTTAGAAACTTCAGAGAAAATTGTTCTACCCTAAGATGGATTCAAAATTCGATACTAAATTAATGTTCAACATATAATTTACAGTCGCCGATAATAAGCCACGAAGGGCCACTCGGCGAAGTAAGTTGGGCTCACCGAACCACTCGGTGAGCCGCCCTTTGACCTCTTCCATCACCTTTTCGCCTTATCATTCAGCACCCTCGAGGTCTGTAACTTTGGGCGATCTATCTTTGCTTCGCGGAACGACTCAGCGATTTTCCGACTGCGTCTTTTCGTCGCCAACTTGGTCTCTTCCTTCAAGGCTTGGCACACTGGAACTTTAGGCGGTGAGATTATCCACTCGGCGACACGCCGAGTGCTCTTGGCAATCTTCAGGCTCGCCCTTCTTCATTTCTTCAGCTTGTTTTGTTCCTTTTTGTCTGTTAGTGTCCTTGCTTTGCTCCTCAATCCATATACTTGAAAATCAAGGCATTAACATTAGTTTATAGCATAAATTAGGCATTTGAGGACACTAAATCTATCAAAACAAAGCCCTAAATGAGTCCAAATCTCGGATCAACACCCCCAACTTAAACTTTTGCTTGTCCTCAAGTAAAACTCAAGATCAGCAATTCAAAAAGGATGTCTCAAACAGTGCTGTATAAGACTCAACATGAATGCACACAACAAGAATCAATTTACTCATGCAATGATCAATTGTGCATTCAAAGATTCAAATTGTGACTCACCATTACCAAAGATGCTCAAGTTCACAATACTTGCTTCAAATGCAAGTTCAAACTCAACAAAGGTACTCAAATGCCCTCACAACAAAGATGATTCCATAGTCACACACTATTTCTCAGAAATTTAAAGTTCTGAATCACATACAACTCTCACACTCACAAAGATGAACACATGCATGACTTCACCCATAGGTTTGACCTTATTTTCCAATTAACATTTGTTTCAGCTCACTCAAGATCACAGAGGTCTTTTCATGGATTGTAATGGGGCTGAGTGTCAAGGTATGGTCATTTAGGCTCAGTGGTTGCTACCTCCATGAAGTGTGGCCTGATCATCACTTTTCTCCTTTTATTTACAATTCAAACATGCTCATAATCCACCCTATTATTCAACTTCAAATGAATTACCGGATACCCCATTTCTTTTGCAATTTTCATCACTTTATTTCACAACTTTTTCATTCTTTTTCTTTGCTTCTTTTCTCTTTTTTTTTTATATGGGGGGGTTCCATCTTTTTCAAAATCATTACTCAAAGGAGGATTTTTCACACTTCTTGACTTTCCTCCTCTTTTCACCACACCTCCAACTTAGGCTTTTGGCCTAAGTTGGCTATTCACACAAACAACACTTCATGAAAGTTATGGGTAGATGGATAAAGAGGGATCACAATTGTTCAAGTTTATTCCAAGAAAAGGATCAGGCTCAATAGGGTTCAAGTAAGGTTCACACATCTCACAAGGTTGGCCACCAAAGAGGTATATTGTCAAATTGTTTCACTCTTCAAAATTATTTCCTAATATCATATCAAGTGCTTGCATCACTTAGTCAACCGGACCAATGGGGTAAATTCTAGGTGTCATCACACAATTGTTCAAAGTAATCTCAACACACCAGGTATTGACACCAATATCAAACAAGACTTCACATTTTTGCTAGTGTGCAATGTTCATCACAAGAGGCTCATTCGATAACTGGCTAGTCACAACGAGATGCTAAAAGTTCACACATTGTTTATGCAACTTCATTGGCCTCATTGTAGCCGCACATTCATTTCGTTCAATTAAGAGCACTATTCAAGTCATCGGTATTGGTCATAATCGATACTCAAATTTGCACAAGAACAACCACAAGCCACAATCACAAATAATAGGGGTGACACAAAATTTTAAAATAGGTCAAAATCATTTCCATTCAAAACAAGGAGCCACAAGCTCAACCATCCACAAGATAAAAATCAAAACACATATATAGCTCAAAATACCCACAATTCACAAATAAAACAGAATCACAAGAGGTAGGTATGTAAATACCTCACCCCACCCACAGAAGAAAAGTAGTTGTCCTCAAATGCAACTAAAAACATAAAAATCACAAAAACAACAAAGAGAGAGGTAAAAAATGATCATGTCCACACAGTCGCTCCATCTGTCGGGGTATCAGTGCCCAGGGTCACACTCTGGGGTTGGGCATCAGTAAGACTAAATAAGCAATAAACTACATCAAACACGATTTAAGCACAGACCCAACACAAAACAACACAATTTATCGAATGCATTCGAGTCCAACCACTAATCAAGAGTTCGGGGTTTGGAAAATCAACCTGAATGCCGAATTTAGAATTTAATAAGCTAGGCGGCAATGGAATCCAAATCCAAACACGAGATCAAGAGTACAAAGCAAGTAAAATAGAAAAAATACGGGAAATCAAAAGTGCGAGTGTGAGTGTACGGGGTTAGAAATGGGAGAATATGAAAGATTTTAAAATTTTAAACCGTTTAGCCTTTTAAAACCTTTCAGTTCGCGGCCCTTTCGGCGGTGTAAGTCGTCCACGCCGAACCACTCGGTGATGCGCTGAGTGGTAACTTACCTCACCGAGTTTTACAGGACTCCTAGTTATCTTGGGGGTCCAAACGACGGACAAAATCGGGCTCGCTGACCTGTTCGGTGAGTCGCTGATTAATTAATTGGTCCGCCGAGTTTTACAGAACTCCACCTAAAGTTTTGTTGGTCCAACGGCGGTCCAAGTCAAGCTCGCCGACCTCTTCGGCGAGACGCCGACTGGACTCTATGGCTCACCAAACTGCACATTCTCAAACACACTCAACTTTTCAACCTGCACAATCAACACCCATTATTCAAAATTAAACTTAAAGCATTATAAACTTGGGTTGCCTCCCAAGAAGCGTCGTATTTAACGTCGTGGCACGACGGAGATACCAATTCAAGCTATATTTTTGGGATTGCCCATTGCATTGTTTCCGTTGACGCTCACCTTCTCCTCTGATTTACACCAACAACACAAAACCAAAAATAAAAATAAGTAGATTTAACTATAACTACAAAGATCACAATTCAACTTCAATAAAAGAATTTCAAACGACACCACTCCCCTGCAGCGGTGCCATTTTGATTAACGTTTCAACTACACCTCATCTAATTCTAGGTGTAAACGATCGTTAAGCAGTATAAAACCCAACTGAATGAGTTGGGGTCGAATCTCACAGGGAGCCGTACGTGTTCAAAGTTCAATTAAGAAGTACGAATGTGATCTAACTAGATATAAGAATAGACATTATCGAAAAAGACATGAAACAAGTCAAAAAGGTGACATTAAATGTCAGATGGGGGGTTTTGGTTTGCAATTATCAACTACGATGCAGTCACAAACGGTTTAAGATAACAATAAGGAGAGAAATTCTCGGGATGTGATTGATTATAGGCTAAAGTAGACATGGGTAATTGCAACTATTAGAAAATAGCTAAATATTAGTGAGTAAGCTAGGCTATAAAGGAGGTAAACTTTCTCTTGAACAATTTATCCCGAATCAAGTTGATTTTTTGAAATAGAAAAATTCATAAAAGGGGAAAAGTGAAAACAAGTTTTTGGATTTTTTTTTAATTCCAAAAATAACTTCAAGTTATATTTAAATTTTGATAATCAAACATTGATTTTTCAAGTAGAGTAAAAAAATTTGAAAAAATTACATAAATACACAACTTAAGATATTATCAGGGGCGGAGCTACTGTATCAGAAGGGGGTTCAGGCGAACCTACTGACTTTCCGTAGACCCTATATTTATATTAAAATATGAAATAAAATGTGTATATTTATATTTCCTGTGAACCCACCAGGACAGTGAAGCGGTTGACCAGTGATGTCTGCGCGCCCAACGAAATCATTTAGCCTGTGGGATGTGGGTTTGAAACTCGGTAGGCACGTTCTTTTTTGGGATATTTGTATTATTATTTTTTAAATAATAGAAAATTGATAAATGAAAAAAACAGGAAAATAGTATTTGTTTTGTACTCTAAAACAATATCTAACTATTGATTTCAACTCAGACATTTTTTTTTTTTCAAAAGTTAGGGTTCTAACTTTTATTGTTGATCTGATTACTACCATCCAACATCTAGCCTCCGGTATGTACTCTTGTCTCCCTTTTCATTTTTTTTATTATTTGTTTGCTTTTACACGGTATGATTATCTATTCAAAAATTAATTTTTAACCTTTGATTCTAGGTTTATCCCATATATTGATAATTGATTATATTAAAATAATTGTAGTTTGCTTTTCAAAATTTTAACTTTGGGTGGCAATAATGATCCAAGGTGATAGTGAAACTAGTAAAATATTTTTTCTAGGTGCCAAAATATTAATGGTGGATTTAATAATTTTAATCTCACTTAGAATATTGAAGATTATAGTAAAAATGTTCAAAATTTGTATTTAAAGATGATAGTGTTTATATTTATATAATGTTTAAGTAATTTGTTGTTTTTTTGGTGAATTAAATACTTGTATTTGTTCGTTAATTTGATGGTTATTACTTAAGGTTAAGATCATTGTTCTTTTTTAAAATTTAGAACCCACTGTCCTGGAATCCTGACTCCACCTCTGGATATCATAATCTCTAAAATTTCCTATTATTTAAGAAAATTACATTCATTCCCTTTCGGATACATCCATGTCATTAAGTAATGTATCGGACAGTCAAAAATTATATCCGAAAGCAACGAAAAATTCAAATATTTTGTGGTGTTTCAATTTGTTTTTATATATATAATAATATATATCAAGGAATATAGTACCAACTATTTAAAGAAAATAGAAGTACATATTTGACCTACATGACAGGGTTTTTGGAACCTAACAAGATATTTTACATTACTAAATTTAAAAAAAAAATCATTTGTATGTGTAATGTGTTACGTTGCTTCATAGCTTTGAGTTACCTACATGCTTACGTAATTAAGATGAACAGAAACAAATAGAGTAATCAAAAGTATGTACTATGATTGATTAGTATTGAATCTTGATTACCATTTGACTACCTTAGTCGGCTAATTGAATTATAATAATAATAATACTAACACTAATTACTCTACTGTTGTCCTAATGTTTTTAATTTTTATCATCGTGGTGTCCGAGCTAGTTTTTGCAGATCTCGACTAATTCTACGAGATATCTGACATCTCCCACCAGCGACAAGTACCAGATAACTTTGTTCACCAAAATTATAATAAACGGCAAGAATTATCTAATGTTTTTATCTTCGCTGAAATTTGAACATGACTCTCAATCACTTCATTGACCACTGAGTCACGTCAATGTTGTTTTAATGTTTTAATTTGGTCATTAATTATAGCACTAATGAAGACCACATTTGAATCTTGCCGTAATATTGAACAAGGTTCATTTGGATAAAAATAAGTGTATGTGCTGAATAATAAGAGGGTATTATGTCACTTTCCTATGTAAACAGAAATTACTATATAGTATTTATTTGTGCAATTTTGAATGCAATATAAAAAGAGGATTCGTGGAAAGTGACAAAGTACATCACAATAATTTAAAGACAAGGTATGGACAAAAACTTCCACTCAGATGAAATCTTTCTTAAATCATAAAAGTAATTGATTAAAGAATACCACAATTTATAGTAGAGAAAATGTCAAAAATGGTCCATTATGTTTAGGGGTAGGTTCAAAATAGACCCTAAAGTGTGCTCTGAATAATTTTGATCCGTTAAAAGCTAATGTTCAAATATTTAACATGTTAGATTTGACAAAAACTATGGGGGGAAAAAGGATTTAATAAAATAAAAAAAATAGCAAAGTTTCATTAGATTCTAGAAATTGCAACAAAAAAATTTATACAAAGATAAAAAAAAAAATAGCAGAAATTGTACATAGAAAACTGCAAATAATGTACCTTCAAATGTGAGTTCATGTTAAATCCTCACCCCCCCCTCCCAACAATTGTTGTCAAATCTAACAAATGGAGCTTGTTAAATATGTGATGGAGATAAAAAATGTTAATTTTGACAAACTTAATAGACCAATACTATTTAAAACATACTTTAGAGATTATTTTGAACTTAGTGTCAAACATAAAGGACCATTTTGTCATTTGCATGAAAAGTTGTTCTTAATTAGTAATTACGATATGGTTGTTTGGATAAAATTATGCATTTTTCCATAATCCATTCATGATTAACACTAATATAAAGCACTAACCAACAAAATAAAAAATAATCAACATGCCCGAATCTACATCCTAAGGGTCGTTTACTATTCACATTAAAAAGATATTATATACTCCGTCCATCTTAAAATGTCTGATATCTTTTACTTTTCAAAAATTGGTTTGATTAAGCTTTAAATTAGATTAATTAGATATTCAAAAACTATACTATAAATTGTCAATTCTTTTCATAATAATATAATTAAAAAATACATTTTAAAATGTTAGATTAAAATTTATATAATTTGAATTTAAAGAAAAAAAGATTATTTTGAAACGGACGAAATATGAATTATGTTTAATTACTAAGGAAAAGAATTATGTTTAATTTATCTGATATTTTCAGATTAATAGAGTTTATTATTTCAATAAATATACTTTAGGGAAGCAAAAAAAAAAAAAAAACTTTATTGTAGCAAATATTTATCCCATTTATAGAGGAATCAGAATCTAGAACTTCACATCTTTGACCATTTCGTTTTGTACTTTACGATCATAAGGCACTTGCATGTTAACCGGTCATAAAGTCATTTAATTTAACTTAAATATATATAT
>JAJONR010011126.1:0-13291 GCA_029582245.1 Solanum etuberosum | reverse complement strand
AAGGACCAACCATGGGTCCTTGAGGGAAAGACCCAAAATGTGACCTGGGCAGTGACCCACGAGGGCAACCTACGCCCTGTAGGTCCACCCACACCCCGTAGGTGGGGGTCGTGGGTCAAGCCCCTCAAAAAAAAGTTCCAGTAAGTGACCAACGGTTAACCAGCACGGGCCGTGGTCCCACCCACGGTCCGTCGGTCCCCAGTCGTAGGTCATGCCTGAAACTGCCATTTGGCAGTTAAGGCTAGGGGTCTTTTGGGGATTCCCTTTTTATTTAATGGTTATGTGGTGTCGTTTTAGGCCTATTTTAAACAACTATATAAGTATTTTTCCCACCTAAAATAACCCATCTAAATTCATAATTCCAAAATCCCCAAACATAAGCCAAACCCTCTCCAAAATCTTCTCTCTAGAACTCCAAAGAAGAAGAAGAAGAAGATCAAGTTAGGGCTTGAAGAAGAAGGCTTTTCCACACGAATTTGTTGGATTTCTTCACCTAAGGTATGGTAGTCCTTCATCCATGGATAGCTATCATCCATGGAGTCCCTCCAAAACCAATTTCAAACTAGTAATTTCCCCAAAAAAGCTATTACTCCAAGTCATGGATTCACTTCAAAAATGTTTTCAATGCTTTAATTGCTTGATATTATGATCAAATTGATGATTATCTACTGTTTTTAACATGAATTCCCCAAGAATCCATGAATTTCCCTAATTTCCCAATTTGGATCTCAAAGTGTGGGTATTGATTGATGCAAGGAGAATATGATTGAATTATGCTTGAAAGTACTTGAATTATGTTATTATCCATGTCTAATGTAGTAATTATAGATGTGTTGATGAATTATGAACTATGATCCTTGAAGGGAAAAGTATATGAATTATGCATGATTATGAGAATTGTATACATGCTTATGAGCACTTTGAGAGTAAAGTGAATAGGATTATGATCTTGTTGTTGTGTTGTTGGAAGTATCCTCTTGTACACACTTATGTATGAATATGGTATGATGTGAAATATTTGTCACATGTAGTGATTCTAAGGTTGGAAGACTAGTCTCACCTATCGAATCTAAGAGCTTTAGTATGAGTTATGTTGGATTGAGTGTCAAGACATTCTTCCGTAATTATGAACTTAAGTCAAGGATTAATATGAACTCAATGGGTAGTATGCTTAGCACCGAGTGGATAGTGTTATGAAATGGAAGCCCTCACTACATAGTTTTGGTCAGTTTTAGCCTAGCAACTAAATTAGAACCTATCCTAGTCAATTCATTCTCCAAAATTCATCCAATTAGAACGAAAAGAGGAGAAATCAGTCGAGCAGCTCTAGTCCAAGGACGCAGCAGGGTTTCATCTTTTTCAGCCCCGAAATCAAAAGATTTCTCCGTGAAATTCATCACTAGGTATGTGTTATTTCACTAGTGAGTTTCTTTCATCCACTAAGTCCCTAGAATTCAGTCAGATTCTTGATTCCCTATATATTTCTTAGACCTAGGGTTTCTAGAACTTAAGATAATTGTTGTGATTTAGCTGTTATAGTGTTATTAATCAGATTATCATGTTTTTGTGACATCGTTGCTTAGTTCTTTGTATGAAACTCAGAACCCTAGTTGTGTAGATTCATTTAGTTCATGAATTACACTAGCTAGGTCAGATAAACAGATATACATGCCCCAGTTTTCAAATGTTTCATTATCAGTATATAATTGTTACATTCTCAGATATTGCATGTCAGTATTTTGAGCTATTCAGCATTTCAGTAATTCAGTCATAATGTGTTACATACATATTCATTTAGGAGTAGACTTAACACCGAGTTGGACTATGGTTCAGCATACCCGTATAGTCCCAGAATTACGTACCCCTGTAGGTTTATAAGTCCCTTCTGTGGGCATTACATTTAGTGATCACGCCATTCATGCCTCTATACCCTTGGCAAGATCTATTGGGTCCTCTCGATGGGGCGTATACATCGGACTCCACGTTTAGCTCACGTGGTTTTATGTCGGTGATTAGTAGCTCCCACAGTCAGATTCCAGTGCATTTGATTAGGTTCCCAGTTACATTTCAGTATTTAGTATATTTCAGTATTTCAGTATTTCCATCATGTTCAGATTATATCATTGATCAGTATGTTTTATTCAGTTATGGATATATCGTTTAGCTTTATTCTATCCTGCATGCTCAGTACCTTTCAAGTACTGACGCATACTCTGCGCTACATCTTCTCGTGATGTAGGTTCAAGTTCTCAGCATCAAGATATCACATAGATCTATTCCCGATCTCCAGTTCAGGAGCTTCAGTGGTGAGTCCTCATTTTTTGAGGACAATAGACATATTTCTTATTTCAGTCTTTTATCTTAGTTTCAGTTTTTACTATAGTTAGCTGGGGACATGTCCTAGCATCTCTAGTCAGTTAGAGGCATATTTCAGACATAAACAGATTCAGCTTTAGCTTTTGAGTTATAGTTCAGTATTCTAAACTCTTTTTCAGTATTTATATATTCAGACAATATTGGGTATTCCCCATCATTTCAGTTATCTCATGATTTAGCTTCCGCATTAATTATCTTTTCGTAGATATATTCAGTATGCTTATGATATGCCAGCTCAGGGTTAGCTTGGGTCACTCGTGATTCTAGGTCTCATGTTTACGCCATGGGAGTAGCCTCGGGGCGTGACCAACTTGGTATCAGAGCATTAGGTATAAGTGTTCTAGGATGTCTAAAAAGCCGCACTAAGTAGAGTCCTTTTCATGGGTGTGAAGTGCACCACATCTAATGAGAGGGAGGCTACGAAGTGTTTTAGGAAAAACTTCACTTTCTTTGTTATTCTTATCGTGGATGGTATGATCTCCTTTCTAATTCATCGTTATGCATTTCAGATCATGCCTCCTCGTAGAGCCTACGCAAGGAATGCTAATGCACGCAACGCTAACGCAGTTCCTCCAGTCCCAGACCATGAGGTTTCGAACGCAGAGTTTCAAAATGCGATTCAGCTTTTGGCTTAGAGTATGACTAATTAGAACAATCAGCAGGTCCCAGTTCCTACTAATAGAAATGGTGGATCAGTGGCAGCTAGGTTCTGAGATTTTGTTAGGATGAATCCGCCTGAGTTTTTAGGGTCGTAAGTTGGTGAGGACCCACATAATTTCATTGATGAGGTTAGGAAAATCTTTGGAGTGATGAAAGTGGCTGGTAATGATAGGGTAGAGTTGGCATCCTACCAGCTTAAGGATGTGGCTTACATATGGTACACTCAGTGGAAAGAAAACATGAGTGTGGATGCAGCTTCTGTGACTTGGGAGTGTTTTACCGGAGCTTTTCTGGATAGGTTCTTCCCAAGAGAGTTGAGAGAGGCTAAAGCTCAGGAGTTTATGAATTTGAGACAAGATTCAATGTCGGTTCAAGAGTACGGACTTCAGTTCACCCAACTCTCCAGGTATGCTCCACATATGGTTGCCGATCCAAGGGCACAAATGAGTAAGTTTCTGTTTGGAGTATCTAACTTAGTGAAGACAGAGTGCAGAAATGCTATGTTGTTAGAGGATATGAATATCTCTAGGCTCATGACTCATGCTCAGCAGGTTGAGGGAGATAAGCTTAAGGAAATAGCTAAGGACAATAAGAAAGCTAGAACAGGGAACTATGAGTACTCTCAGCAGAAATCGGGTGGTGAAAATCACTCACAGTTTCGATCGGATCAGAATAGTAGGGCACCAGGCTCTAAGTCTCAGGGGAGTGTTTTGGGAAATAGGACCTACCCAACTTATCCAAAGTTTGGTAAGAACCATCCGGGTGAGTGTCTTGCAGGCAAGGAAGGATGCTTTAGATGTGGTCAGTCTGGTCATAGGGTGAAGGATTTCCCTTCTGCCAGGCAGGGGCAAGGAGGTAACGATAGTATGACTCAGTCTACAGTCCCAACAACACCAGCAGGTCACCCAACTCAACAGGGTGTGTCATCTGGTATAGGTAGCGGTCAGCGCCAAGGCAGGTTCTATGCTCTCCAGGCTCGCCAGGATTAGGAAAATTCTCTTGATGTGGTCACTGGTACGTTACAAGTCTTTCATTTAGATGTTTATGCTTTGTTAGATCTAGGGGCTACTCTTTCCTTTGTAACTCCTTATATAGCAGTGAACTTCAGTGTCAGTCCAGAAAGTCTCTCAGAATCCTTCTCAGTCTCTACTCCAGTTGGTGACCCAGTTATAGCTTGACAGGTATACATGAATTGCCGTGTCACAGTCTCCTAGAAAGTCACCTCAACAGATCTTGTAGAGTTAGAAATGGTAGATTTCGATATCATTCTAGGCATGGATATGTTACATTCCTATTATGCCTCAGTCGATTGTAGAACTAAGATTGTTCAGTTTCAGTTTCCAATGAGCCAGTCTTAGCATGGAAAGGTAGTAGCTCAGTTCCTATAGGTTTAATTATCTCATACCTTAAGGCCAGAAAGATGATCTCTATAGGGTGGTGTAGCACATGTTGAGGAAAAAGGGAAGGAATTAGCAAAAGATGTTCATCAACTTGCTCGCTTAGGAGTTAGTCTGACAGACACATCAGATGGTGGTGTGATAGTCCAGAATAGATCAGAACCTTCATTGGTAGCGGAGGTTAAGGGAAAACAGGACAGTGATCCTATATTATTTCAGTCGGAAGGTGCAGTTCAACAACAGAAAGTAGAGGTTTTCTCCCAAGGGGGAGATGGTTGCTTATGTGTTCCTAAGGTGGATGAGTAGGTGAAACAGCCTTGATAGGGACAGATTCGGTTCATGATGCTATGAAAAATGTTCAGCTCATCAGAGATAGACTTAAGACAACCCAGAGTCGTCAGAAGTCCTATGCAGATATAGGGAGAAGGAACTTAGAGTTTGAGATAGATGATTGGGCTTTCCTGAAAGTATCACCTATGAAGGGGGTGATGAGATTTGACAATCTTGGAGGAGTCAGTTCGTAGAGGGAGAAACTTGGGAAGTAGAAGCAGCCATGAAGGCCAAGTATCCTCATCTCTTTCCTTTCGATTCCGTTTCAGCTTGAGATAATAGTTTCCTCTCCAGTCTCTCAGTTTACTCATGCTGAAATTCAGTCTTAGTACCTTGTTCCTTCAGCTATACTTGCATTTTCAGTGTATTTGCATGTTCTTGGAACTTAGTTCAGTCAGTTTTCAGTTTCCAGTATTTAGTGGTAGTGTTTGCAGCTCTTTCCCTCCATATCCAGCTAGTTTAAACTACATTCGAGGACGAATGTTCCCAAGGGGGAGATAATGTAACACCCCGTATCCTAGACAGACCAGATTGCAGAAATCAGAAGTTGCAGGTGCCACCGACGGGCACCACCCACGGACCGTAGGTGGGGTCAGTGGATGGCCACCTGCAGAACTCCCCAGAAACAATCCAGAAAAATGTCTAAGGGTCGACCCACGGTCGGACTCACGGACCGTAGGTCAGACCACGGGCTGTGGTCTTGGTCCGTGGATAAGACCCCTCAGTAGCCCCTCTTTGAAGCCAGTCGACAGTTGACAGGACGGACCATGGGTCAGTCCATGGATCGTCGGTCAGTCCGTCGGTTGTCCCCGACAACTTTTAAGCCAGGGGTCGTTTGGTCTTTTACCTATGCGTTGGGCCCCTAAACTATGTCGTTTGACCCCTAAACTACGTAGTTTTGGTTAGTTTTAGCCTAGCAACTAAATTAGAACCTACCCTAGTCAATTCTTTCTCCAAAATACATCCAATTAGAACGAAAAGAGGAGAAAGCAGTCGAGCAGCCCTAGTCCAAGAACGCAACAAGGTTTCATCTTTTCCAGCCCTGAAATCGAAAGATTTCTCCGTGAAATTCATCACCAGGTATGTGGGATTTCACTAGTGGGTTCCTTTCATCCACTAGGTCCCTAGAATTCAGTCAGATTCTTGATTGCCTATATATTTCTTAGACCTAGGGTTTCTAGAACTTTAGATAATTGTTGTGATTTAGTTGTTATAGTGTTCTTAATCAGATTATCATGTTTTCGTGACATCGTTGTTTAGTTCTTTGCATGAAACTCAGAACCCTAGTTGTGTAGATTCGTTTAGTTCATCAATTACACTAGTTAGGTCAGATAAACATATATACATGCCCCCGTTTTCAAATGTTTCATTATCAGTATATAATTGCTACATTCTCAGATTTTGCATGTCAGTATTTTTAGCTATTCAGCATTTCAGTAATTCAGTCATAATGTGTTACATACATATTCAGTTGGGAGTAGACTTAACACCGAGTGTGACTAGGGTTCAACGTACCCGTATAGTTGCAGAACTACCTACCCCCGTAGGTTTATAAGTCCCCTCTGTTGGTATTACATTTAGTGATCACGCCAGTCATGCCTCTATACCCTTGGCAAGGTCTATTGGGTCCTCTCGATAGGGGGTATACATCAGACTCCACGTTTATCTCACGTGGTTTTATGTCGGTGATTAGTAGCTCCCACAACAAGATTCTAGTGCATTTGACTAGGTTCCCAGTTACATTTCAGTATTCAGTTTCAGCATGTTATGTACTTGGTCATTGCATTCAGTTAGCTCAGTATTTAGTATATTTCAGTATTTCCATCATGTTCAGATTATATCATTGATCAGTATGTTTTATTCAGTTATGGATATATTGTTCAGATTTATTCTATCCTGCATACTCAGTACCTTTCAAGTACTGACGCATACTCTGCGCTACATCTTCTCGTGATGTAGGTTCAGGTTTTCAGTATCCAGATCACTCATAGATCGGTTTTCGATCTCCAATTCAGCAACTTCAGTGGCGAGTCCTCATTCTTCGAGGACAATAGACATGTTTCTTATTTCAGTCTTTTATCTTAGTTTCAGTTTTTACTAGAGTTAGCTGGGGACATGTCGTAGCATCTCTAGTCAGTTAGAGGATTATTTCAGACATAGACAGATTCAGCTTTAGCTTTTGAGTTATAGTTCAGTATTCTAAACTCTTTTTCAATATTTATATATTCAGACAGTATTGGGTATTCTCCATCATTTCAATTATCTCATGATTTAGCTTCCGCATTAGTTATCTTTTCGTAGATATATTCAGTATGCTTATGATATGTCAGCTCAGGGTTAGCTTGGGGTCACTCGTGATCCTAGGTCCCGTGTTTACGCCAAGGGGGTAGCCTCGGGTCGTGACAATATAGGCGTTTGCATGTTATATTACTGCGGGAGATGCAATTTTTTTTAACTTTACCAATAAACAGTCCACCGAATTAAACAATTCCTTATTTGCAATAATAAAATGCCTGGCAGCCAACCAAGAGACGATGGAACACTTTGTATTTATTATGGATTTTATCCCTGTGTTTATCGTTAATATACGTTTGTGAGTTAGAGGGGTGTTTTGTGCATGACTTCATTAAGATTAGGAATGATATTTTCATAAAATAGAAATATTATAAATGAGAAAAAGGCAGGTTTCTGTTAAAACTAAAGTTACTTAGAACCTTTTCAACATAAATTTGAAGATTTAGTATTTTTCACATAAGTCAGAACCTGAATAACTACAAAAAATTTCTCCTTTGATCAAGATTCAATATTTGGATCCTCCTCAAGCATACTTGTCATTTCATTTTGTACATATTTATTTGGTGTAATATTTGTTCCTGAATGTAGTTGGTTTCTCAATACTGAACGGTTTGTCGCAAACTAATAAGGCATTACGTTGTTTATATTTTTAATTTTGTGTACATTGTAAATTATAACACATTCAATTTGATGGCATACACTAAACATTTTTCAAACCTCTAGCATCAAGTTTCCTTTCTCTTGATGAACATTGTACATTAATTTAGCCTATTATGGCAAAATTGAAAAAATGAATATACACACCTTTTTAACATAGCCGCAATTAGTAGCGCGGGTTTAAATTGCTGTTGAGGAAACATAATACCCTACGATTACAGACATCTACAATATTTGGTATAAAATCAGCCACGATTGGACTTGTAAATCTTAAGTACGCTGACAAATAAATTAGACACTACTTGAATACAATAATAATATTAAGATCCAGATCATATAAAAGAGGTTCTAAGACCTTAAATTGGCATTATTTTGGTGTCTTCATCACTATCTTTGTCGTCGTCTATGAGGAACTTCCTTCTCTTTCTTCAGCTTTCTTGCATAAACTCTTATGCTGCAATTGGAAGTGCCCTCCCCCTCGTCAGCATTTTTTTGAGTCGCCTGTGTGTCAACCTCCTGCATACTGGACATGTGGTTCTGGCCTATCTTTCATTTTGTGTTTTTCCTGTAGAGTAAAATGCATACTAATTATTAAAGTCGATGTATGTTTTACAGCTTGTTGCGGAGATCAATGATGTAACTATAAATGAAATAAGTATTATAATGTGAATAACACTATGGCACATCACCTTTTTATCTTTGTTAATGCGGAGTTACAATTCCAATTGTTCATCCGACACATACAGTTTTGTCACTGTATAATTTTCCAGCCCCTCTTTCAAATTGAAGTTGCTCAATTTTAGTTTGAATACAAATTCCTTGCCGCAAAGGGCCTCAATTGGTGACGGTACATGCATATCACTTTTGGACAATCGATTAACCAACTTGAAAGCAAAAGTATCAAGTAACTTTTCTGTCACCCCATTAAACAGGACCAAAGTAGTCTTCCCTGTAAGAAAAATATTTTATTTCAAAAGAATTATTAATAATTAATCATTTGCTAAGGCAAGAATTTTCATCTCTTGATAACTCTTTTTCCATATGGCATTTTGCATGTAAGAGTTTGGACAAGTGGCAAGGCCACCTGTCATGATGCATCTCTTCCTACCATTATAAAAGGACTTCATCTCCCTTCAATAAATTGGATGAAAAAACACACTTAAACTCTTAGTTGCTCACTGCTAAAAATGCTCTCTTCCCTTTTAATTTTATATTTCTTAATTTAATTATGTTGGTTTCCAATTGTCACTAATAACTTGCTGATGTTAATTAATTTGTTGATTTTTGTATCCTCTATTTAAATAGAGAAGACTTGTTTAATCCTGGGGAAATATTTCACACCGTTGAAATAGTTTCTTAGGACTGTGTCCAGCACGACTCAAGTATTAATTTTTTGCACTAATATTTATATATCATCGTAGTAATATTTATCTAATTTTTAGGACTACTATTTTGCTAAATAATAAGTTATATTATTATTGTGTGAAATTTTAATTGTTCCCCAACATTCCCACCATTGTCTTTTACCTTAATGTGTATCTTGTACCTGTGTTTGCCATAAATATTAGTGTTTGTTTAAACGTAAGCATGTGGTATGTTGTTAAATGTATCCTTACCTAACCAACAGAAAGTCACACTTTCTTTCGCACTTGTGCCATGTGTAGACACCGTCTGTAGGTTCTTTTTTTTGTTGCATAAGTTGTATGATATGTAATACCAATCAAAGAAGTTATCTATTTCAGTGATCTGAGCCCACAGTGTAACCATGCATTCCTAGCATAAGTAAAAACAAATCATATGAATATGAAATATAGGCCATGATTTATTGTATTGTTCATAAGGTAGGAATACATATTAAGGCACTAACCTCTATGTGGTAACTCCAGTCTGAATTCAGTAACTCTGTCACAGTCATCATGTTGACAAACATTGCTTCCTCTATGGGTATGTTTCTTGCATTAACACTCTAGATTGTTTGTATGTGAACGGTTTTAGTTGCGAACTTATGAATCAATGAGGTGTTGTTGTCCATTGTAAGATTAGCATAGTTTTGCTTGCTGCGGTGGTGGCAAAAGTAATTTCACCTATTATAAAACAAAACTACATTAAACATCACGAAGAATTTAAAATGTTAACAAAGCAATTAATCGATATGGTCTTAAATAGTTTTACCTCTGAATACCTTTATCGTTGTTTCCATAACAATGACAATGTATGGTCCGGACTCTAGGGGAAATAAGTAGGGATAAAATCCTTTCCCGTAATTCTCCCACAATGTTATTTTTGCTTTGACAGACCTATCCGCCCTAAATAACCAATATAATATATTAGTGTAAAAATCAATATAATTCGTTGGAACAATAGTAAATCGGTATATATGTCATTGATAAAGGGATGATTTTGTATGCTTATTCTTTGGGGTGAATGAGTATAAATTAATATTAAATAAGATTGGTGGATTACAGATCAGTAAGAATGTGTATGTCTCACTTCTTTCACTTCGAACCAACACTCTCTAGATCACCTATTCCACATATGCATCTGACCAGATCTACAAGTTCAAGAGGAAGAGTATTAAGTACATATGTTCAAGAATGTGAGAAACATAAATGATTAGAATAAGTATACCTGATAGGATGGTGTTGTTATTGACCTTTGAGCGAATCATGTTTGGTTGTATAAACTAGAAGTCATTTACAGGAATATGAATAGTATGTAGTTTTTGGATGGCCGCAATAATGTTATTTTAAAGTTGGACTGTACTGGTCTATACTCACTCGGTAATTTCAGCAACTTTAAAGTTCCTAATAATGATCACAGAGCCTTCCCTCAACTTATCTCGAAACCTGTTCACTTGATTCTTCAAAATTACAACGTGTATCAAAGTTCCCTGATAGATGTCATTCGGTAAGTGTGTTCCCTATAGCCAAACCAACAATGTCATATATATTTAATAAGAATTGGGCATTATCTTTTCGTCAATAAGTACCATGTCCAGACTTATCATCTCGTTGCTTCACTTGTAGTTTCTAAATTCTCACATCCTGCAAACTCGTACCCTAACCAACCAATTATCCATTGTCGTATCCAATTTCGAAAGAAGTGAATATGCCATATTTGATAATAATTTTCGGATAGTACATGAATAATTGTGAGTTTCTTAGGGAAGGCAGAGAGAAGTGATCGTTAATGGGTGTATGGAGGCTGCAAGGAATTATGTAGACCGTTTAGGCAATGGCAATTATCACCCGTTTGAAAGAGATGTAATATTTTGCAATAACCGTTTGGAACCGACGCAGTGTTTCAGAAAAAATATGCTAACTGTTTCATTCATCATCGTCGAGACTTGGCAAAAAATTTCACCGTTGTGATGAATTATGATGGCTTATTTGTTTGTAGTTTGTGGCTTGTGTGATTCAAATCTAACTCTTCATTATTTGATACCTATTAGGATTCGTGACCAACATTGAATTATATCAATTTAGTTTTTTCTCCTAACTATGACCGTAGGTAATTTCTCATATTAATATGATGCCTATATTTTTATAAAAGTTGTCAATTTAGTGCTCTAATAATCACCTGATATTTTTTTTTGTTTGGTTAATTTAATAATGTACTCAGGATTTTTATCAACTTTTACACTATCTTTACACACCTTAGGTTTAAAATGTGATTCTCATAATAGGAAATTATTTTTATAATAGTCTAAATGTGTCCATATAAGTTATTTTAAATTGGATTCACCCATGTAAAGTATTTTAGGCATTAAATTTTGTGCTTAGCCTTTATAATATTTATTTATCCAATCACTCTAATTTTATGGTAATATTTTATTTTGACACTTAGTCTATTTAATTAATTAAGCCTGATTGGTAAATTGTTATTTAATGAATCTTTAGACGACTTCACCTAATTAATTTAGGAATCTCCAGTATGTTGTAGACTATTTTGACCCAGTGAAAATGGATATATCATATCTAAAATAGGGTACTTTTAGGCTCAATATGTGTAAGTTTTTCATTTCATATTGGCCTTTAATAGGCAGGGATGTGTGCATATATTTGACTTAACAGTTGAAACGAAGGCGGCTTGCTTGTAGACTTGTTACGACTAAAATAGGCTACTTTTAGGTTCAATATGTGTTAGTATTTCATTTCATATTGGCCTTTAATAGGCAGGGATGTGTGCATATATTTGACTTAATTGTTAAAATGAAAGCGGCTTGCTTGTAGACTTGCTATGACATTTAAATAGGAAATTGTAAGGTGTATACTCATATAATATTAATTACGCATCTGTACATGATATTAATATATATATTTGTGCTTGAATGAATTAGGATTATGGTACAAATGAAGGTAGAAGGTAGTTACATGATTTGAATTCTGACAACTTTGATTATAGTAGATGTTCGTTCCACTTATAGTTGGTAGCACAAGTCTTTGTACGTTTGGGATGTTTAGAAGTGGCTAGATGATCCTGTAGAAGGAGGTTACGATGCAACCGGGTGAATAAGGTAAGTTTCTAAGAACATGAAAATGTAGTATGCTACAAACATGTGTAAAGAAAGGGAAATTCACCACAAATGTAAGTTCAACTTGATTTTTGATTTCCAAGTTTAGATTCTCAGTCTGACAATGTCGGATGAATGCGTTCATGCCGTAACTGTTGAATGTACTAAGTGGGGTCGAAGTAAGGACTAGAGAATGGATAAGTTGGCTAGCGATAAGGATGGATATGACACTTCTGTTAATAAGCCCCAACAAATAGGGGAGGTACATATGAACAAAAAAAGGATGCTAACATGTCCACACATTTTTTTGATTAGTATTTGAAAGTTGAGTAACTACTGTAAACTTGGTGTGAGTGTTGAAGCCAGGAATGGAGAGACAGGGCGTGATGATAATTTGGTGAAGACATAGGCTATAATGTATGAAAAAGCTCTATGTATCCCTTCTACCAATCTCATGTTAATGTTTTACCTATGTGTTTTATTAGTTGTAGGGTATTTGATGGAGTAAAGATAGAGGAAGAGTTGGATTCTATTTGTAGGAGTTGCGTAATTAGTTCGTTAAACTATGTTCAGCAAGAAAAAAAGAGTAATCGAAAATAGCAACATACTAGAGCCTAAACTGTCCACATATATTTTAGTTTAGAATTTTCTAGTTTTGTAACTACCGTAAACTTGGTGAGAGTATATATTTTAGTTTGGAATTCGCAAGTTCAGGAAATACGGGAAAGCGTTATGTTATAATACTTAGTGTCCGTAAATTTATAAAATAGGGAAAATAGTGTTGTGGATTAAGTTTGGTGCAACGCGCAGAACAATCAACTGTATTAATCACATTGGAATGTTTGGCGGCCAAACCTAAACTTTCAAAGGCCCACCTCAAGTAAAAGTATAATGGTAACGTCGCCACAGTTTTGCAGTGTAACACCCCGACTTTTCGGAACACTAATTTAACTCGTACCTTCTTGGAAAAACAAAGAGGGTGAGTAATGAATTAAGAATGATGTCGTATGTCATATTTTAAGTGTTCAAGGGTTGTATCTCAAGTTTTTAAGTTAGGTAAGTT
>JAJONR010011125.1:0-18220 GCA_029582245.1 Solanum etuberosum | reverse complement strand
CTATCTTGTAGCCCACCTAACTCATCATGTACTGAGAGTTATGGTCATTTGAAATTGACCCAAAACTCATAACTTAAGCATAACTTGCAAAATTTCAGATTTTGCTATTTCCAATTTAGTTCTTTTTGGAACTCAAGGTGCAACATCTAGTGATCTTAACACTTAAGAAATTTTAAATTCCTTGGTAAAATCCTACTCACAACGAAGGATGGTTCGAGTCTTAGCTCAAAATATTTCTGGGGTGTTACAATATCTCCTTCTTGGGATCATTCGTCCTCGAATGACGACTGGACTGGGTATGGAATGGGTTACTCTTACTATATTCAAGCCTAACTTAGAATCACAAAGTACTTGACATATGGTGATTATTCTGATCTAAATCACAAGATTCGGGTTCTATACCTCTGTAGGAAATCTAATCCTAAGAACACTACTCCTTACCCCTACATCTTACCAACCTCGAGTCTTAATCATGAACCACCTAATGCATCATGCCTTCATCCATACACTACCAACACCACATTCAAGCCTAGTACTATAACCACTCCATGGACTCCTACTAACCACTCCTTATAAAAATTCCTCATTCTCTCGTCACTTCTACCAACAAAACTTTCATGCATTATTACCAGGAAATGACTTATTACTCATCGTAAAACCTTATCTCCTTTTTCCTCCACATTTATAACCTTAGATGGAATAAACATACCATCATTATCACAATAAGAAATAGCAATCCTCTTCTCTATCATCACACAACTACTATCAACAACAACACTCCCAAAACTAAAAAGGGATTACTGAAGGAACTTTAGGGCGAAAGATCATAAGCACGATTCATTTGAGATATCTGATATAAGAATATGTATGACATAACATTATGTTGCTAGCCATTGAGAGTAAATCATGAATTTGCGAGACTGAGCATACCATGGGACATGAATGCTTATATGAATTGGTTCATATCATGAGGCTGATATCCATAACTGTATGGATTAATCTTGAGATTAATGGGCTAAAGTCTTTGCCCCTCATTATGGAAATTGAGCTTAGATGCGAATCTCTCTGAAGTGTATGAGCATAGGTCATGAACACAAATCTGGTATAAGAAACATCATCAAGATTTTTTAATAACTGGACTTGAGGAATACGCAAGATTATGAATGGATTGATTTACCTTTAAAACTCATTCAGAAGACATCACTATATCATCCTCAACACTTGACTTGGTTTCTCATCTTATCATCTCCCCCTTGTGTCTAAAGCTGACACTTGAAAGCTATAGATCTATTCCATCATCTCTAAACTGGTCAATATTCCCTTTACTCTAATACTTGGGAAAGGCTTATCTTATGGCTACTGAACTCTGCATAAGCAGGTACTAAGACTCCTTCTAAGACCTCTTTTTAAGATGCTTCTATTAACATCTTCTCATTGGCTTATAAAGCCTCTTAATATGACTCTTAAGGGAAAATAATGCTTACATCAGCCTATTCTACATTGACAACTCACTATTTAGGCACACGTGAAAAATCATTAACTTAATTGGAACATTTTCTGATTACATACCATCTCAGTACACCTCTTAATGCTCTTGTTACTCTTATGACTTAGCCACACTTCGCTTTCCTTATCTAAAAGTTAGGATCGCTCACTTGTACCACTCATATTTATTGCAGCTAACCTCTTAATTCCTCACTTACTCTATGTCAAACCTACCAGATCAGATCTCAAACTAACATCATCACCCTCATGTTGCCATTCTTTTGATCACGATAATCATCTCAAATTCAAGCTTAGTGTCTATTTCTAAACACAAATATCAATATGATTTCTCTCTTACTATATTAACTTACAAGTACTAGATAAAATTAAGAAACACTCGCTCACTAAGACCTCATAACAAGTAGTCAATCTTTATCTCTTTGTCTACAAACTTACGAATTATCGTCACATTCAATTTCACGACTTAAGTACTATTTACTCATTCACTATACATCATTGCCTAATTAGTTCTATAACCCTTTGAATATTATGGGCTCTCCCTTAAAAATCATAGGCCTAGCTTAGAGCTATCACCTCATGAATACTCATGCTTTTCTATTCAACACCTACACTTGGTCATTCCTAACACAATGACACATCATCATAAACTTCTTTCTAGTTAAAGTATACTCTAACTCATCCATACTAGTAACTCTTACTCTACCTTCTATCATGAAATCTACACAAACCCATTACTTCTTAGTCTATCCATAAGGGAAAACTCCTTATTAATAACTCACTAGGTGCATGACTGTAACAATATAATTTGCCTCATCACTATCTTCCTTTCTTAGATTAGTATACCTCTGCATGCATTCTTCTAACTATGGGAACTTTTACTACTACTACTTATAACACCATAACTCATACTATCTTTTCGGGTGAAAATACTACCCAAGCTCTAAAATACACTTCCTCATAAGGGTCTCAACTAAAACAAGGTTTAGAGAAACGAGTCTGGGAATACATCTCACTTTTAGCTCGAATGCACGATTCATATGAATAAGAGTGCATTATTTCGAATTTCAACACTTAAGCTCACCCACAGACTTCTCTCAAGCCCCTCTGCAGTATCATGACTTTCTCAAGACTTTTGCTGAGAGTAACTCATCGATAAGGAACTGACTTTGCTTTTCAACTACCTTGAGTATGAGGGGTAGTCGAATGGATATGAGAAATGCATGACTTATAATAAATTCCTTATGACACAGTTCTATTGCACGATTTAGAGTATGAAAGAAGGAAATTTTTTCTTAAATGTCAGTAGTCCCTCATTTATAGAAGTGGGACCCTAACAATCATAAACAAGATCCTACTGACACGGCTTCATAGACACCCTAGGATACTTGAACTCTATCTTTGATACCAAGTTTGTCACGATCCGGGCCTACACCCAGGATGTAACTGGCACTCAAGAACCATTTCTGATTCCCAACCGAGCCCTTGGCCTGGCTACATGACTTACATGACACTAAAAAATATGCGGAGGCCTAAAATAGGTGAACACTTAGACATTTAAGAAAGTCTTAAAAATACTCTTGTAAAAATGCTTAACATGAATCATAAGTTAAATAAAACATCTTTAGAAAACAATGGAAACAACTAATTCAGCCTGTCTATGAAGCCTCTAACAATGTAAGATAGATGTCGGGAAAAGACCCACAACACCTCCAATACTACTAAGCTGGATGAAAATGGAGTCTCCCAGAAGTAAGCAGGCCTCACCAAATATTGTCTGCGAGTGAATATGTCACGCCCCGAGGTTACCCCCTTGGTGTAAACATGAGACCTAGGATCACGAGTGACCCCAAGCTAACCCTGAGCTGGCATATCATAAGCATACTTAAAAGAATTATTGTGCGGAAGCATAAGACATGAGGTAAACTAAATGATGGGGAATACCCATTCTAAATCTGAATAGATAAATACTGAAAAAGAGTTTAGAACACTGAACTATAACTCAAAAGCTAAAGCTGAATCTGTCTATGTCTGAAATAAGCCTCTAACTGACTAGAGATGCTAGGACATGTCCCCAGCTAGCTCTAGTAAAAATTGAAACTAAAATAAAAGACTGAAATAGGAAACATGTCTATTATCCTCGAAGAATGAGGACTCACCACTGAAGCTGCTGAAATGGAGATTAGGAACTGATCTATGGGTGATCTAGATGTTGAGGACCTGAACCTACATCACGAGAAGATGTAGCGCAGAGTATGCGTCAGTACTTGAAAGGTACTGAGCATCCAAGATAGATAAAGCTGAATAATATATACATAACTGAATAAAGCATACTGATCAATGATATAAGATGAACATGAAGAATATACTGAACATGAACTAAACTGAATGGAATGACCGAGCACATAACATGTTGAAACTGAATACTGAAATATAACTAGGAACCTGGTCAAATGCACTAGAGCCTGACAGTGGGAGTTACTAATAACCGACGTAAAACCACGTGAGCTAAACGTGGAGTCCGATGTATAGCCCCATCGAGAGGACCCAATATACCTTGCCAAGGGTATAGAGGCATGACTGGCGTGATCACTAAATGTAATGCCCACAGAAGGGACTTATAATCGTACAGGGGCACGTAGTTCTGGGACTATGAGGGTGACTGACCCTTGTCCAACTCGGTGTTACGCATACTCCCAATAGAATGTATAAATTACAATATAATTGATATAAACTGGATAGCTCAAGATTCTGACATGCTAATTGAAAATGCAACATTGTAATACTAATAATGAGACATTCAATATCTGAGGCATGTACATCTGTTTAAACTGGCCTAGCTAGTGTAATTCATGAACTAAACGAATCTACAAAACTCGGGTTCTGAATATAATGCAAGGAACTAAGTAACATTATGATAATCTGATTTGGATCATTCTAATAGCTAAAACCCAACAATTTCTAACATTCAAGAAAACCCTAGGTCTAGATAATATGATGGGAATCAAGAATTAGACTGAATTCTAGGGACCTAATGGGTGAAAGGAACCCACTAGTGAAATCCCACATACCTGGTGACGGATTTCACAGAGAAATCTTTCGATTTCGGGGCTGGAACTGATGAAACCTTGTTGCGTTCTTGGAAAGGGATTGGTTGACTCTTTCTCCTCTTTGCATTCTAAGTTTGATGAAATTTTGATGAATGATTGACTTGGGTAAGTTCTAATTTAGTTACTAGGCTAAAACTGACCAAAACCACGTAGGTTAGGGGTCCAACGCATAGAGGAAAAGACCAAAACGACCCCAACTTAAAAGTTGTTGGGGCCACCAATGGCCAGACCGACAGACCGTGGATGGACCGACGGTCCGTCCTGGCAACTGTCGATGGGGCATCTGGGACTGGAATCTGAGGGGTCTGAACCTCGGCCTGGACCACAGACCACTGGAATCATGAAAAAAAACCTTTAAGATTTTTCTCAAAACTCAGTTTGAAACACAATGATGTCTTTCAAAGACTCTCAAGACTTATAACTCAATTTGTAGGGTTCATGAGGAATTATGGACATGAACGACTCAACTCGAGGACCTCAATAACCATATAGAAACTCATGAATACAACTCTTCTTAAGACTTGGTTCGAAACTATAATCAATTTCAAAAGAAATCTCAATTTGACTCAAAGGACCCTCTTGAACTTTCCTCTTAGTCTCTCTTTAATTTGAAGTGTAGTTGAAGAGATATGATTAGGATATGTAGTTTATCTCGATGATTAATGAAGAATCAAATAGTTAATATCAATAAGAGAGCGAAGACACGATTGGAAAGCACACTCACATGATGAAGAACGAAGGAGAAATGGGCTTGACGACGCTGGCGCAGGGCGCCAGGCCTTCTATTACTGAAACTGTTTTGTGGAGTACTGCAGGTGCGCTGCCCCAGCCCCTGTGGCACTATTGGGGTGCGCTGCCCCAGCTCCTCTGGCGCTATGGGGGTGCATTTCCCAAGCCCGAGCCCGAGCCCAGAAAACCCGACGAACTTTCTATCTCAATTTCCAGCCTTATTTCTTTTAGAATCGATTGATTTCCTCCAAATTCTCCTAGATTCATAAACCAAACACCATTCCAATGAAAACTCACCCAAAATCGATCAAGAACAACACTCATTCGCAAGACTCTCACCGCAAGAACTCAACAAGACTCCATTGCTAAAGAATGAAGCAAAAATCTCAAGAACTTCTCAGGAATTCAATAATCCGACTTCCAGAATGAATCCATGGAAAAGGTTTTCATGTTTGGCATGAGGGAGAACAAATCCAACACTATGAAAGCTTACATACCTCGAAAGAAACTAAGTTCTTGGCGAAAATCCTCAAAATCCATGAACGCTTGAAACTTCTTTTTTCCCCTCTTCAACTTTGCATCTATCTTCTAAACGCTTTTGGAATGTGTAGAATTGACTTAGTATCATTAGACCCCTTAACTTGGGTGGTTAAAACGTGCTAGGATAGTGAGGTAAGGAAAAGACAAAAACATCCCTCCTTAAAATGGATGAAAAATGCCTAAATTAGAGAGGCTGCACTCAAATGGACATAACTCTTTCATCCAAACCCATAATTTACTAAACTTGGTGGAGTTGGAAGGAGGACTTGAAGACCTTCGATTTGATACCTCATGGGCCACCTAACTCATTTTTTGTTGAAAGTTATGGTCGTTTGAAGTTGACCAAAGAATACTCTCATATAGAAACTCAATTGGAAGGAAAGTTTCCAACTCAACTTTATGCTACGGAATTTTAGCGACCTTAACATCTAAGAAAATTTAAAATAACTCGGTACAAATCTTATTCACCAAAAAGAATGACTCAAGTCTTAACTTAGAAATTTTGGGATGTTACATTTGAATCCTCTTTCCAACGCCACCAAGTTTGCCTAATTCCGAGCTTGGAGTAAAAAGTTATGCATGTGTTAGTGAAACCCTGTCAGGCAGGGCATCTTCACGATCCACTAGACGGGCCGTGATGATCTAAACCGCCCGTGAAGCCCCTCGTGAGAGGCACTACGTCAGCTTTAAGTCAGGGTTGTTTTAGTCTTTTCCCAATTGTTTTAACTCAATACTACGTAGTTTTACCCTCAATCCTGGGCCCTATATAATGCTTTGAAACCCCCAAATCACCCAATTTAATTCACTCTCTTAAATTTCCAAAAGTTGAACAAGTTCATCATCTCAAATATTTCTCTCTCTAAGGAAGAAGAAAAAGTCTAGGATTTCAAGATCAAGTCTCCAAATTCACCATTTTCTTGAGGGCTTTGAACTCCAAGGTATAATATTATTCACCTATGGAGTCCTTTCTTCCATAGGGTTCCTAAATTCCCCAATTTTCACAAGGTAGAATCTCCTATGGAAGTTAGTCTTTTACTCAATCTCATGGGTTCTTTTCAATTATGATCGAATTGATTGTTTTATGTCTTTTTATGCATGAATTGAAGTAATTGCATGGTTCTAAGTTGAATTCCCATGAAACCATGTGAAATCCATGATTTCTAGACTGTGATCATATGAAGAAGCTTTTGAATTATGAAAGATGAATTTATGAAGATATGTATGTTCTTTATGAAATTGATGTAAATGTTTTAAGGATGCTTTGAGAGTGAAGTATCAATGTTGTTGTTGTTGTGAACGGATTTTCTCACATAAAGGATTCATGAAGTTGAAAGGTTTTCTCACCTAAGATGAATCAAGATTAAGGAGCTATTCTAATGATAAGCAAGTGGCAATTACTCATGTCTCATAATGATAAGATAAGTTAAGATTAATGACTATTCTGTGGGATTTACGCTTAGCACCGAGATGATATTGAGATGGAAGCTCTCCCATAGCTTGAGGCCAGGTTTCTAGTAGCAATCTATTTATCCCATACCTATGTGCCACCATAGGATGTTTTATTAGATAGACATTAGCTAGTGGATCCACGTAAGCTAGAAGTTCATGGTTCTTACCTTGGTAAGTGAGGACACCCCTTTTCGGTGTGGTGTAGACACCGGATTCCATGTTATTGCTCACATGGTCTCTATGTCGGTTGAAGGTAAATCTCCCATTATAATGAACTAAGGTTACTTCTAGAAGTATCTTGAGAAGTGTTTTAAAGATGTTTACCTTGCATTGACCATGTTTATAATGTATGTTTTTCTAACCCTTTTATCTTATGGTTTAACTTGGTCATTGCATGTCATGTAAAGTTCCTTTTAGCATGATTTTATAACTCTTATGAATTTCTATCATACTTGGTACATTCTTTGTACTAACGCATACTCTTGCCTACATTGTTTCACAAATGTAGGGTCCGACGCTCCGATTCTGCATCCTCATGGTTAGTGATCGCCTTAGTAGCTTTTGAGAAGTGGTGAGTCCTCATGTTCCAAGGACCGAACCCTTTATTGCTTATTGTCTTTACTTTTCAGATATTATATGTGATGTATGAGTTACGTTCCAATCACTCTTGATGTAATAGATGACCCTGAGACTATGTTAGACTTCCGCTTCATTTTTTACAAACTCTTTATTAAATGAACTGTATTTTAAACTCTTAAACTTTATTATCTTGTATGATGTATGCTAAGTGGCTTGTGTAGGGACTTTCGAGGTCCTTTGCGCCATGTCACGTCTAGGGGGTACTTTGGGTCATGACACCATCTTTATTACCTACTAATTATTTCATGATTTTGCTAGTTAATCATTGTTTTTAACTCAAACTTTGAGGTTTTCACAAGAAGTTGATGTTTTAAGGAAAATGGTGATTTAAGATTGGTTTCAATTCATTTTTTGATGTGGTTTGGGCTATTTGATTCAAAAATCTTTGGGTAACATGATTTTATTAAAAAATTACAGATATAACCCTAGTTCTCGAGAATAGTTTTTTGGGTCAATTAGGATCCAATTTTCAAAATCATTGATATAAATATTGTTGGTCTTGTATTCTTATTGTGATTCCATATTTATTTAGATTATGCTTAATTGGAGACCCATCAGAGAGGGAAGGCTCAAATATCGGGTTGATTATTTACTTTCTTGAGGCAAGTGGAACCATTGACACTTTGTTAAGCTTATAGACCATTGTATGCCTTATTTTGTGTGTTGAGGAGTAATGAGAATTGGTGAAGGGTTTGAAATTCGTGATCACTTGTATATGTAGAAAAATTTCTAATGATAATAAAGGGAAATAAAAAGGAAAATTATCGGTATATTGATGTGCGATGTGTTGTGGATGATTTGAATGGTTATATTGATTTATTATAAATGATGTATCATGATTATGGTGATATAAATTGTGTATTGATATGGAAATTATCATCTTCTCATTATTTGTGTGAACATGCCTCCTTGCATTGGTTCCAAAACACTATGATGAGATCTATTTTGATGATTATGCCGAAGGAAAATAGTTTCGGTGATATCAAAGGGAAATGGTTCAGGCGATGTCAAAGGGAAAAGGTTCTAGTGATGCCGAAGGAAAATGATCGACGATTGATAAATATGTCGAAGCTTAATGGTTCCGCTGGATACATAGACCTTGTAAGTCCCCCATGGGTCCCAACTTGAGTCTCAGCAGGTGTGTATCATTAGGACAGACATGCATCACTATATATGACATTGCACATCACTTCATTGCACATTATTACCATTCTTTGACCTTTGTGAGTACTTTGTTATAGACACTGTGGTTGTTTGAATATGAAAAAATGGTGGTAATGACTTTTATATGTTAAGGTGTGGTTAGGTGTTGTGTGCTACATAAATTGTGAATTGTTAGGTTGGTCTGGTCTGAATCCATTGCAGATTGTAGTTTATGGAGGTTCAATTGAAGTGTTTGGAGTACTTGTGGTCTGTATTTCTTTACTTTGAGTTAGTAGAGTTGCTTGTTGAGTACTGTTGTTGTATAGTACTCATTCCCTTGCTTTCTACATTTGTGTAGGTTACGGGCCCAAATCGCCTTGATCACCTCTTCTCATCTTTGTCTGAGGCTTACCATTGGGAGTTTGGGAGGTAGTTATTTGTCATCTCGGCGGACATCACTTACTCTTACATTATGTCCTTGTTCTGTTCTAGATACAAATACATCCAGGCTTTTATTTCTTTTGAATCTATTGTAATACTCAGAGGCTTGTACATGCGACACCAGGTTTTGGGGGCATTTTGAGTTATATTCCGATTGCACATATTTATGTCATGTTTAGTTCGTTTGCTTAAACTTCTACATTTATCTTAAAAGTTGGGCTTAGACATACCTATTTTTGTGGGATAAGATATGTATCATAATGTCTAATTTTTAGGTTGTGACAAATGGTATCAGAGCCTAGTTTCATAGGTCTCACATGTGTACAAATTAAGTCTGGTAGAGTCTCGAGGATCGATAGAGAGACGTTTGTTTCTTATCTTCGAGAGACTATAAAGAGCATTAGGAAACTTCCTTTTTGTTCATTCTTATCGTGCGTGATTACCTTCTCTAGTAGTGAGTTGTCACGTGTTCTTTTTGGAAACGGCTAGGACAAGATCTACAGTTGGTGGTAGAGGAGGGGAGGCAGTCCCTGAGCCGATTGTTGAGACCCTAGCTAGGGGTAAGGGTAAAGCCTGAGCGAAGGGTAGAGGTCGTACCTATGAAGTGGCACCAGTGAGAAACCGTGGTAGAGGTGTCTCTCGAGCCAAAAATTGATGTTAAAGAGGATTAGGTTCCTCCAAAGTATGATGTTGCACCCTTGCTTCATGACACCTTGTTGAGGGTGTTGGGTGTGCTTGAGAGTTTCATTCAAAGTGGGGGTGCGACAATCACACCAAAGGGTTATCAAACAAGGATAGGGGGCTCATACCCTAGATCATTAACAGGCTCCACTTTTTCAGGATCCGGTGGGGCAGCCACCAGCGGTACCTATGGTTAAGGGTGATCCTGCACCGGGAGTATGAGTTTAAGGTGCATCTTTGAATGTGGTGACTGAGACTGAGCATCGCCGATATGAGAAGTTCAGAAAAATGGATCCATCTCAGTTTCAGGGTGGAAAGAGCGAGGATGCACATGAGTTCATAACTACGTGTAGAGAGTTTCTATAGACCATTGAGTTGGCTGAGTCTTACTCTCACAACCCAAATTATACCCTAGACGTGACATGGAATACAAGACCTCGAGAGGCCTCATACAAGCCACTTAGCATGCATCATACAAGATCATAGAGATTAAAAGATTTAAGAGACAATTTTAACATATAAAAAGTTTATAGAGAAAAATGGATGTCTAAACATCGTCTCAAATACATATAGTACATAAGAATGATCGGGGTGTAGCCCTTACATCGAGTTCAAAAACTGTAATTAAAGACAAAAGGAAAACCAAAGATCGGTCCTCGGACTATGAGGACTCACCAATCTTCAATCTTCTATATGAGATCCCTAGCCACGGTAGTGCGAATTTGTAAGGTTGGTCCCTACATTTGGGGAAATGTAGGTAATAGTATGTGTTAGTACAAAAATGCGCTAAGTATGATAGCCATGCATAAAAGTATGAAACCATGCTAACAAGGACATTTTCGTGATATGTAAAGACCAAGTTAAAACATAAGATAAGAGGGTTAGAAAACATAAAACGTAATCATGATAAATGCAAGTAAGACCGTGTTTGAACACATGTGAGATACTTCTTGAAGTAACCTTAGTTCATTATTATTGTGGAAGTAGAATTAACCGACATAGAGACCATGTGAGCTATAACATGGACCCCCGGTGTCTCCCACACCGAAAAGGGTTGTCCTACTTGCCAAGGTAGAACCATGAATCGGAGCTAAAGTGGATCCACTAGCTAACGTCTATCTAGACAATTATCTTATGGGGGCACATAGGTACGGGACAAGGGTAGTCTCCTCTCATCCACTTGGTGCTAAGCATAAATCCCACGGAGTAGTTATTAATCTTAACTTGTCTTATCTTTAAAAGACATGGGTAGTTGCCACTTGTCTTATCATAAGTTAGCTCCTTAGACCATGCGTGAGAAAACCTTTCACCGTCCATGATATTTTCGTAATAGCTTTTAAGGCCCATAGTCATTCACTTCATTCTAGGAATGCCCCTAATACTAATGGAAATAGTTTTGAAATTGTGGTCTCTAATCATTGATGGCATATCCGGATACCATACTAATCAAGACCGAATTTAGGAAAATGCCCGAAAAGTATTGAGGGCAAATCTAGATGTCATTCATGTCATGTGGCCAAGCTTCATAGAACATATAGACAATCTCATCTGTATGATTTTCTTTAGTCATAAACATACTTTCATGAACATACATTCTTTTCAATAATTCATAAGCTTCATCAAATTTTCAAAGTCAAAGCATCTTCAAATTCATTTATATCTATTTCATAAAGAGAAGACATGCATATTTTCATAAATTCATATTTCATAGTTCAAGACACACATTATATCAACATAGCTTAGAAAACATGGGTTATGCATGGGTTCATGGGAATTCAACTTAAAAACATGTAATTACTTGAATTCGTTCATAAAAAATCATAAAACAATCAATTGAACCAACGTTGAGGAGAACCCATGACAACTAAAGAAAACCCTAACTTGATTGGGGAATCTAACTTTACAAAATTGGAGAATTTGGGAACTCCATGGATGAAAACTATCATACCTTGATACCAAAAGCTTGGAAGCAATGGAGGATTATAAGGCTTGATGTTGAAACCCTAGCTTTGTTCTTCAACTTCTAGAGAGAGAAATATTTGAGAGGAAGAACTTGATCTTCTTTTTGAAAATTTAAGAGAATGAATTGAGTTTGGGTGATTTAGGGGTTGAAAATCATTATATAGGTCTTTGGGTAGAAGGAAAAATGGCATAGTATTGATTTAAAACAATTAGGAATAGACCCTACAACCCCTGACTAAAAACTACCGAATTGGGTCACTGGAAGCCCAAAACAGGTCGTCATGCACTACCACGGCCCGTCAAACGGGTCGTGAAGAATTTCTGCCCGACATGGCTTCACTATTTCGAGCATAAAATTTTACTCCAAGCTTGAAATTAGGCAAACTCGGTAGCGTTGGAAAGAAGACTCAGAGATCTTTAATTTGATTGGTCATGGGCCACCTAATTCGTTTTGTGCTAAAAGATATGATTGTTTGAAGTTGACCCTAAACTCTAATTTTATTGAAACCTCTTCACTGATGGCTTCATGGTCCATGTGGGTCTTCACGGGCCGTTTTGACGCCCGTGGCCCTTAACCAGTGGCTAGGGGAGGATGCCTACTGAACTTGACCCCTTCACGACCACTTGTACGACCCGTCTCCTTCTTTATGGCCTGTCTAGGGGTCCGTGGGAGGGAACCTTCTTGGGGCATGTTCTGCCTTCTTGTCACGAGCAATATGACAGACCGTGGTCCCCTTCACGGCCCGTCTAGGGCTCCGTGGAGGGTCCCATGGTCCAGTTTTGGGTCTTGACAAGTTTGTTAGACCCCTTCCTAGCCTTTCTCGAATCTAAGGTGTTACAATATCTCCCCCTTAGGAACATTCATCCTCGAATGGAACTCAAACTAGCACAAAGAGAGTAGTAGAGAAACTAACAACCCAATCATTAATGCAACTTCATCAAAATGCACATAACCAAGGAGGAACTTCGACTCTAAGCTAAAACATATTCAAAACATCATAAGGAAGATAAGAACTAGACCTAGCAGCCTAACATGAATGAAATCACATAAATGCACATATCTGAGGAGGAAATTTCAACTCCAAGCTAAAGCATATTCAAAACATATTTTCATAAGGTCTATATGCAACTCATACTCAATGCACATAAGCATGAAGAAATCAATCAATTAAACTAAATCATATTTTTGAAAATCAAAATTTTCATGAGTATGCATGCATGAGGAAACATGAGGATTACTACGACTCAAGAACCCTAAAGAGTGAACCATGAGGATCTAAGATCTCAAGCTACACTCGAAGATAAAGGAAAAAGATAGGGATACTATGAAGTCACATCGCCTCCAAACTTTCACCCACCAAACCATAACAAGGAACTCTTCCAAAACCAACATAGTTCTACTCACGTACCAACCATGAAGCACACTATCTCCCCCTTGGGAGAAAACCCCACTAGTCTTTTCAAATCCATCTCTCTCAATCCCAAACATAACACCAAAGTCTTAACAACCACTAAATCATTGATACAAGTAAACACTTAAGAAGTTTCCACAAGGATTTTCAAGGACTACTCCAAACACCATCTCTATACATGGAGTCTTACCATATCCAATGAAACACTCAATATTAAGCAATGCATAACCACAAGATAAAAGATCTAAACTTACCAATTACCGCACCCGGGGAACCCTCATGATCTTGTTGAGTTTGAAGAACATAGAACCTATCTTGTTTCCCACCACCACTAGGACCGGAGGAAGGGTAGAGTTGAGCCCGTCGATGATTATCTCTCTCATTCCTAGCAACCATAGGTCAATTCCTTATTTTATGATCCATCTTTCCACAACCAAAACATGAGTTTGAACCGGCTAGACACTCACACTTATGTCTTCTTCCACACTCCCGACACTCGAGCCACATTTTCTCACTAGAACCCTTACCTTGGGAACGATTACCTCCCTCAGACCTTGAATACAAATTAGGAGAGGAAGACACCTAGAGTTACACTCTATCGCATGACTTTAGAGTATTGAAAGAAGAGAAGTTTCCTAAACATCTTATAGCCTCTTATTCATAAATGTGGTGCGCTTCACACTCATGAACAAGACTCTACTCGACGTGTCTTATGAGATATCCTAGGACCTTTCTAAACCTTATGCTCTAATACCAAGTTTGTCATGACCCAAAGTATACCCTAGACGTGACATGGCGTACAAGACCCCGAGAGGCCCCATACAAGCCACTTAGCATGCATCATATAAGATCATAGAGTTTAAAATATCTAAAAGTTTTATAGAGAAAAGTGGAAGCCTAAACATCGTCTCAAATACATATAGTACATAAGAATGATCGGGGTGTATCCCTTACATCGAGTTCAAAAACTGTAATTAAAGACAAAAGGAAAACCAAAGCTCGGTCCTCAAACTATGAGGACTCACAAATCTTCAATCTTCTATATGAGATCCCTAGCCACGGAAGTGCGAATATGTAAGGTCGGTCCCTACATTTGGGGAAATGTAGGTAATAGTATGTGTTAGTACAAAAATGCACTAAGTATGATAGCCATGCATAAAAGTATGAAACCATGCTAAAAAGGACATTTTCGTGATATGCAAAGACCAAATTAAAACATAAGATAAGAGGGTTAGAAAACATAAAACATAATCATGATCAATGCAAGTAAGACCGTGTTTGAACACATGTGAGATACTTCTTGAAGTAACCTTAGTTCATTATTATTGTAGAAAGTAGCCTTAACCGACATAGAAATCATGTGAGATATAACATGGACCCCGGTGTCTCCCATACCAAAAATGGTTGTCCTACTTGCCAAGGTAGAACCATGAATCTGAGCTAAAGTGGATCCACTAGCTAATGTCTATAGACAATCATCCTATGGGGGCACATAGGTACGGGACAAGGGTAGTCGCCTCTCATCCACTCGGTGCTAAGCATAAATCCTAAAGAGTAGTTATTTATCTTAACTTGTCTTATCTTTAAAAGACATGGGTAGTCACCACTTGTCTTATCATAGGATAGCTCCTTTGACCATGCGTGAGAAAACCTTTCACCGTTCATGACCTTTTCATAATAGCTTTTAAGGCCCATAGTCATTCACTTCATGCTAGAGATGCCCCTAATACTATTGGAAATAGTTTTGAAATCGTGGTCTCTAATCATTGATGGCATATCTGGATACCATACTAATCAAGACCTAATTTAGGAAAATAACCCGAAAAGCATTGAGAGAAAATCTAGATGTCATTCATGTCATGTGACCAAGCTTCATAGAACATATAGACAATCTCATCTATAAGCTTTTCTTGAGTCATAAACATACTTTCATGAACATACATTCTTTTCAATAATTCATAAGCTTCATCATATTTTCAAAGTAAAAGCATCTTTAAATTCATTTACATCTATGTCATAAAGAGAAGACATGCATATTTTCATAAATTCATCTTTCATAGTTGAAGACCCACATTATATCAACATAGCTTAGAAAACATGGGTTATGCATGGGTTCATGCGAAATAAACTTAAAAACATGCAATTACTTCAATTCATGTATAAAAATTCATAAAACAATCAATTGAACAACACTGAAGAGAACCCATGGCAATTGAAGAAAATCCTAACTTGATTTGGAAATATAACTTTACAAAATTGGAGAATTTGGGAACTCCATGGAGGAAAGGGCTCCATGGATGAAAATTATCATACCTTGATACAGAAAGCTTGGAAGTAATGGAGGATTAGGAGGCTTGATCTTGAAACCCTAGCTTTCTTCTTCAACTTCTAGAGAGAGAAATATTTGAGAGGAAGAGCTTGATCTTCTTTTTGAGAATTTAAGAGAATGAATTGAGTTTGGGTGAGTTGGGGTTTAAAACCATTATATAGGGCTTTGGGTAGAAGGAAAAAAAGACATAGTATTGAGTTAAAACAATTAGGAAAAGACCCTACAACCCCTGATTGAAAACTGCCGAATTGGGTCATTGGAAGCCCAAAACGGATCGTCATGCACTACCACAGCCCGTTAAATGGGTCGTGAAGAATTTATGCCCGACAGGGCTTTACTATTTCAAGCATAACTTCTTACTTCGAGCTTGAAATTAGGCAAACTCGGTAGCGTTGGAAAGAGGACTCAGAGATCTTTAAGTTGATAGGTCATGGGCCACCTAATTCATTTTGTTCTAAAAGATATGATCGTTTGAAGTTGACCCTAAACTCTAAGTCTAATGAAACCTCTTCACGGACAGCTTCACGGTCCTTGTGGGGCTTCACGGGCCGTTTTGACGCCAGTGGCCCTTGACCAGTGGCTAGGGGACGACCCCTATTGAACTTGATCCCTTCACGACAACTTGTATGACCCGTCTTCTTCTTCACGGCCCGTCTGGGGTCCGTGGGAGGGAACCTGCTTGGGGAAGGTTCTCCCTTCTTATCACGAGCACCATGACGGACTGTGATCTCCTTCACAACCAATCTAGGGCTCTTTGGAGGATCCTATGGTCTAGTTTTGGGTCTTGACAAGTCCGTTAGACCCCTTCCTAGCCTTTCTCGAATATGAGGTGTTACACTTACGGGGTTTGTTATGGTACACTCCACTTGTGTGGGCTATCTAGATAGTGGTGGAGAGTCTATTTGGGCTCTATACCAGCTGGATATCACGACCCAAACTATGCCCTTGACGTGACATGGCGAATAGGACCCCGAGAGGCCCTAAACAAGCCATTTGACATGAATATGACACTATGAATCACAATAAGGCAATATGAAATGAATCATGAGCTAAAAGAGGTCTAAATCATAATATCTCAACATAGGAGAATCTCATACAAAGATCAAAATGCAGAAAGAACATACTAAGTATGACATAAGTCTCTACCAAACATAGATGTGACTAGGAAAAATCCCTAGCTCACGAAATAAGTCTGAAAACTGAAATGACCAAAAAGTAATAAAGACTATCAATGGCCATGCCCTCGACCATGAAGACTCACCAATCCAAAAGCAATGTTGAGCAATCCAATCTAGCCACGACCAGATGAAGGAACGTCGAATCGTATATTATTAAACAATATAGGCACAAGTGATATATGCGTCAATACTTTGAATGTCTTGAGTATGAAGAAGATGAATAAAACAAGAACATGATAATATGAATAGTTCAGAATATGATAATGCATGACCAAATAAAACATGTCAAATCCTAATAAGCTAAACCATAAATCACGGGAAGAGGTCAATTCAACATTTAAAAGTCTCAGTTTAAGCTTAAATCATAATCATTGAGGAAATCATAAAAATCTTTGAAGAAAAAAAAAATTCTTTGTGGGATGTTTAACAATAATTGACATGGACTATATGAGCTATAACATGGAATCTGGTGTCTTTCCCACACCGAAAAGGGATGTCCTACTTTTCCAAGGTAAGGACCACAAACTTCTAGATTAGGTGGATTCACTAGCTAATATCTTTCTAAGACAAGTCCTACAAGGGCACATAGTTATGGGACAATAAGATTGCTACTAGAGACTCAACCTTCACTAACGGAAAAGCCTCCATCTCAAAGTTCTCTCGATGCTAAGTAAATTCCAACGAAAAATATACATAATTATAATATTTGGAAAGGTAAGAATCTAGTAATACCAATCCAATCATAAGTTTCATAATCATAGAATAGCTTCTTTCAAAATCATGATTTCATAACTTGTTCATAAATACACTCATCTAAGCATCTAAATCATGATTCTCTTTTATAATAATAATACTTCAATTAGGAAGCAACCTTTCATAAAACATTTAATACTTCACCTAAAAGCATCATTTATTGATAAACTCCTCAATTTCATGATGCATGCATAATTTCATAATCATAGTTCATAATCATAACATAGGCATGTAGTATGGGTTCATATAAAATTCATTGGAAAGTATGTAACTGAATCAAATCATGCATAAAAGAAACATATATATATATATATATATATATATATATATATATATATATATATATATATA
>JAJONR010011124.1:0-18397 GCA_029582245.1 Solanum etuberosum | reverse complement strand
ACACGTCCTTCACTACTAAAGATGTATCTAGTTTTGAATTGTGTTCAAATTAAAGGTTTTGATGCATAATCCTAATATTTTGAAACATCGATTAGTATTTATTAGGTTAATCATATATGTATTTTCTACATAAATTATACAAATGTATCATTTATCTTTTATCATGTGATGCTATGTATCTTCGATCTTATTCAAATTGGAAGGATTCGTATTTGTACACAGTAGCAAATCATATTCGTGATAGATAATCTTACTGTTTTCATATATAAATCGGTGTGTCTCATACTTTTGATTATTTATCTGATACATAACTATATCAAATTGTACAGTCGATCATGTATCAATTGTTGTTATGTATATATAGTCTTTAATTTTTGTTTAGACTTACTCAAATTAAAAGTTTATGTATCTGTATACATTACCCAATAGTACTCATGATACATAAACCCTAATCTTTTATAACTAAAGCACTGAGTATCAAATTCATTAATATGTATATGATACATAACTGTGTCAAATTCGACTAATTCACTATGTATCAGATCTTGTTATATATCTTCAGTCTTAATTATTGTTCATGTTTTCAGAGAATTACTCTTAAAATTTGTATGAATATCCTAATGTTGTTAAATTTGATTATCTTCTGTTAATTATTTCATGCTATTGCATCAGAATGTATCAGATACATAACATACTATCTTTCATCAGTACTATGTATCAAACAAAGTATATATAAAAAAAATTGGACTCAACATATATAATGTATAATACAATATAGATTTTTAAAATAAAGATGAACAAACAATTATATTGAATATATCATATATTTTCAAATAACAGGACAATTTAGTGGAAATTATTTCAATAGTGAATTATCTAACTACACATATAAGTAAAATTAAATAATAAAAAATTATTCAATTGGAAGTTGAATGTATTTTTCTAAAAAGGAATGTATCACTTCTCTTTGGGTAAGAAAGTACAAGATCGCCCGTTGTGACCTTCATGTCTATAACGTCCACAACAATTTGTGCTTGTAGTCTATAACGTCCACAACAATTTGTGCTTGTAGTTAGCTTATAGCTTGAGTAATTTTTTCTTTCTTGTCTTGATCATCCAGACATCCTTTTGTATCTAGGGGGCAAGACAACTTTCTTTAAAATATTTTTGGAACAAATCAATATTCCTTATATGAAGTGGAACCATTGGAACTTCATATGTTTTTGCTAATGCTTTTGATTTGTAGTAATCAGAGCAGTATTGATTCATATTTGTAATATTATTGCTCTTCAAAACAACAATTGTGTGTAGACAAGGTATCTTATCAACTTGAAATCTTCCACAATTGTATATTTATCTTTCAAGGCAAATAATGTATCTTCTTTTAGAATCATAGACTAAATAAAGATACTCAGATGATGCAACAATCTATTAACATTAAAAAAATTAGTGATACATTCCATAAAATATTTATATTTATGTATCAATCACAAACAAACATACAATTAACTTATACTTAACATCAAATACAAAATACAAATATAATCTGACACATACCCTCATTCTCGAACATTTTGATGTATTTACAACAAATTACATGTATAATGTATCATCTATAAGATACAGTATTTCACAAACACAATAAGATACAAAAATAGTAATGTATTATGCTAAATATTTGATCATGATACACTAATTTAAATTAATACTACATGTATCTGATATATAATAACTATCACACAATAATGTGTCGAACTCTAAGCAAACACTTTATGTGCAACATTTACTTATTTAATGTATCTAATTAATAGGAATACAATACTTATCAGTTTATATAAGATACATAAATATTAATGTATCATGATTGATCTAGTCATCTCGAAAATACAAATCAAAAATTGAATTAACAACACAATAGGTAATTCTACACCTCTTATTGTCAGATCTATTTTACTCTGAAATTAAAGCTCTGATTTATTTTATACATTGTAAATCCAGGCTCATGTTTTTTCTAGATTCCTGAATGTCAGATCTAATTTTTTCCTAGATTCTTGAATTTCTCAGCAAAATATGTATCTTCTCAAAATTTTGATAATTTTGAATCAAAATTGAAAGGATCTTCGACGAACTGGGAGAATTTTTTTTGAAATCCAACACTTTGTATCATTCATAACTCACCTCGCTTTCTCAAATTTCTGAATGTCTAAACAAAATATATATATTCATCATGTATCATCTATTGTTTTTGACTTTTTTGAATCTATTACGATTTGGGTGAGAATTGAGAGAAGAAAAGTTAAACTGTTTGATGCTGGACTGATTTGGAAGAGAATTGAGAGAAGAAAATTTGAATTTTGAATTGATTGAAGTTGTTACGATTTGGGAGAGATTGACATCAAATTGATTAGCGTGATTTGGGGAACTCACATTCAATTTTATGTTCTATTTCTTTTTAAATTGTAACTGAAATTATTTTAATGTATCAGATGTAATGTATCCGCTTGTTTACTATGTATCCGGATAACACTATTTTTTAAGGATTTTTGTAAATTGGAAAAGAGTAGGGATATGATGTAATTTGTTCCTTACACTATGGAATTTATGTAAGTTATACTTAAATAAATTATGAGCTTGGCCCATTAACTATAAATAAAATTAATTATTAAAATTACCCCATTAATTATATAACTATAATTAACTAATAACCATAATACTCATGTAAAATTTACGGAAAGAGTCAAAATAGTTCTAGTAATCAAAATGACCTAACGGTTCGTTACATCAGATATCAATTTACCCATCGTTCATCCTCAAACGATCAAAAGAAGGTGGGGGGTAAGAAAAGGTACCTAAATCGATAAAAAAAAATATGGATATCTTTTGTGCATATCATTCTCATTCTCCCAAGTAGACTCCTCAACTGGACGATTCTTCCACTGGACCTTTACAAATGCAATCTCCTTAAAACTCAACTAACAACAAAAATTATTCCAATAACCGGCTAAGTTAATCGTACACACGTTCGCAACATGTTCTCAAGGTCCTTGGCACAACCATCAGGATAATTTTTTCTCACATAAACATGATAAAATCCTAAATCAATACTGGCTACCATCAGAAGTGAACATGAACCAACCACCACACACTCATAATGCACAAACCCATATATCTTATCAGATTTTTCTTCTCACAACATAAACTTTTCACGAGCTTAAGTTATGAAAATTTGATATTTTGACTTCACGTACTCATCAAAGGAGAATCAAACTTATCTAACTCAAAAAAGGAAATGATCAAGTAACCACCTATCGAACGATACACCCAAGCATACAAAACCTCTAACAACAGTGTAGAAATGCTAGATTAGTAGTTGTGACTGTAGAAAACCCTTAAGAACGGTGGGATTAGACCCATTGGTCCACATAATCAACCAAACATAATCAGAACATGACCTCGACGGCTTGATGAATATTAAGACTGTTGGTGAACAATAAATATCTATCGTAACTCTTTTATAAATTCTAATAAGTAAGGTGGTACATGTAGAACCACTGGGATACTTCAACAGCTCCAAGACAACACCAAATATATCATATGAGATAACCAAATCTTCCCAAACATCCTACCAACCAAGAGGACATCGCAGGATCGGTACACCCAATCCACCACTAGGGATCAACCCACAAAAGTAAAAATACGTGTGGGCATAACTAGTGAATCATACTCTAAATCATGTACAGAATGAAATAGGTGGTCACATAAGAATGTACGGAACCAAGATTGAATAACACTAAATGCTTCCTCTAAAGAGCCCATATCCAATATTTACATTCGGTTGACTCCATTCCTTTTATTTTTATCTACCCATAATCCACGTGTCTGTTCCCCATTACGATCGTACCTATACTCTATTTATCAGACTCCATGTACTCTTCACATCATTCCACTAAAGCCCACACTCTCAATACAAAAAAAACATCATTATAATTTGGCTATTTACCTTACTCTAAAATTGTCACCACTATCATCGTCTTCCTAGCAAACACATTGTCGCCTCTAAAATTTTCGAACTATGGCTCCCTCTCTTTCCATGTAAGCATTCCATGATAGATACAGGTTGCACCCCTAATTTCAAATTTGATAGTACTTTTCTATCGAGATAAAACTATTAAATCTCACCAAAAGTCAACTCCACACAAACTTTAACATAACATATTTCAACTACCATTCAGAACTGTCACATACTCATGCTAAAACTAAGAGAAATCCTTAGTCACTCCAATATTTCACTATGTTATAAACTTGTAACCTGTATTCAACATCAGATGTCTATGTAACACATCACAACAGACTATGTAGTCCTATCAATTAAGTAGTTTGAATTCCCTCGAAGTCCTCATAACCATGTAGAACTGTAGGTTCATTCTGTAGTGCATCCATAACTTATCTATCATAATTTGAACAATCTATCCCTACATACAATACAAAATCTTCCACACATCTCTGTTTGTCACCCAAATCAAAACTCAATCTTCATAAAAGTTTATGATAAACCCCTAGTAAGTCTGTGTCAAACCAGGCCACATTTCACAGTCATATCAAAACTCATAAGCGAAAATTCATACAACATTCAACTTTGAGTCATCAGTATATATGAGAGGTCTTATTCCTTCACCATTCTTAAACTCTTCCCATGATGCCAATTTAAAATACCTTGAACTCTTAAATACACTAGACTCTTTTTTTCTTTCGCTAACTCGCTTATTAATATTATCCTTTGACCAACAACCCATGAATTTTTATCTTGTACTCTAAACCATCACTTTTAAGTAAAACCCTTCCTTAGGTCCTTTCACAGTCAAAAGTAACAAACTTTACAATCTAAACCATGCATGAGTCCTTCAAAATGCTCAATACCCGATGCAATCGATCATTTTTTACCTTACGAATTCTCAGACCTTGAAAAACATATCACCACGAATGTAGACTTACAATAAAAAATTTGAATTGTGAATCCAATTGTGTAACCCAATCTCCTTATCTATCAACATTAGCTCATACCTTGAAGATTTTTATGAATTCATGTATCTTCACTTATCATTGATCGTCTCTCCATCATTCTTACCATATCCTTTGCTAAAAATCCAATTGTATTCATTATCAAACTAAAAACCACAAAAAACGTATCATCACACTCGAGCTAAACGTCTGTACACTCCTTTATCAAGTCTTATCCAATAGTTTTTAACCAATCTGATGAACCTGTGACACTATTACCATAACAAGAGCAAAATGGATAAAACCACGTGTCTCTGAACCCAAGTCTCAACCTCTCTGAAGATACCTCTTTATCCCTTGTAATAAGAGAAAATATTCTTGCTAATTTTGTTTTTTATTATGACTCTAGCTCCTTTAAGTTCTATTCGAGTTGTGTCCCAGCATCTCCTAAAACTTCCATACAACCAAATTACTCACCAAATAGTAAAAAATCACAACCTAAGATACTCGCAAGTCATTATTATCATACAAAATATGTTAAACCAAAATCCTTATCATATAGTTACATCCCAATCCCAATCCATCACGAACTCTTATTACCATTATGCTCACTTAGCCCTTGCCATCACCTCAAAGGAAACCTTTTCATCGATATGAAACCTCAAACTCAGTTATATCAATTTTTGAGATTTATGCAGTTTTGATGATTGATAAAAAAAAGATGAAACACATCAGTCAACATGGTCCAAAAGTGCACTGTCACGAGCATTTGGTTTGTGAAAGATTTTAAAATGAATAAAGCCAAGAGTGCAGAAATAAAGGAATGGATACTGCTAATTTCATGAGAAATCCCAAGGAAATAAACATCTGATGAATTGAAGAGAAAGAATCAATGAGTTCCCTTTGAAGAAGGAGCCTAAAGAGGCAAGGAGTTTTAATTGAAAAAGAGTCTCACTTAAAGTAAAACTCGTCAAGTTACTGTTGAATTGAAGTGTTGGAGTTTGACTACAATACAAAAGAATCAATGAAAGTAATTTGAAGAAGGAGTTTAAAGAAGCAAGGAGTTTAAATTGAAGAAGGAGTCTTACTTGAAGTAGAACTCTAAGTCAAGAGAGTTCAAGTCAATGAGGAGTTTGAAGTGAACAATAACTCTATGAAGAATTGTGCTTAAATAAAGGTGAAGTCATCCAGAATAACTGTGCACTTACAGAGAAAAAAAGGAGCAATTGAAAAATTAACTTCACAAGTGCTATCAGCGAACTGAAGGAACACAACGAAGAACCATGTCCTTTTACAGAGTATATGTGTTAGGAGTTTTTCTTTGTGATTAAGTCTTGATGTAATCTTAGTTCAGTGAGTTATAAACTGAATTAGGTGTGTTGTCTTTAGGTTGAGATAACGCGAAGAGTTAGGAACACATACCTTGGGAGGTTTGTGTTGAAGTTTGTGAATTATAGTTCGTAATTCCTTAGGTTACATAGGCTTGTAATCTGTTTTCTATGGAGGCTCAGTGATTTAGTGAAGTTGAAGTTAAATCCTATAGGGGTACAAGTCGTGGTTTTTTACACCTTTTGAGTCGGGTGTTTTCCACGTAAAAATATTGTGTTTTTACTTACTGTTCTTACTGCTTTGCTGGAACACATTAGGCAACTAACACAATCAAATCCAAAGGAATAACCCAATTTTATACACACTTACTTGCTAAAATCTTTAATTGCATTCACCAAGTAAACTCAATGGGACTTTCTTTACCCAGAAGTTTGTCATTCCGGTATTAATCCAAGCCTTTGGAGCTTACAATAAAAACACCAGTCCTCATTTAGAATCTTCAAGATACACTTCACAATCCTAATGCATTAATACCATACCTAAGAGTTACCACTAAAATCTTCCTTAAAAATAACGCTTAACCTAAAAGTCAATAGTAACAAACTAGTTAGTTTCTCAAATGTGAATGCAACACTGAATCTCATTATCTGAACCTGTCATATAACTGATAATTCCTTAAGTAGTTAGTATTCACACTTGACAATTCACATATTCATTTCCACATAACACTAGTACCACACCGTGAAAGTCTGTTAGATTCATCACTAGAATACATCATACCTATCGAGAAGATCGTAGCCAAATAGCCCACATATTGCTACCCATTGAAAAACTGCAAAACATTATCAAATTTATTATGTATCTAGCCCAAGTGTAGCACCTCATATTTAAAAAGGGTAGAGCTTTTGCAAGATCTGGTGCCAATACCGACGAAGCCACCCATGGCCCGTGGACTGACACACGGTCCGTAGGTCGGCTCGTGGTTGGCCGGTCCAGGTTTCCAAAAAATGTCAAGTTCACGTACATCCCTACAATTCACTAGGATGGTCCATTGACCCATGCACGAGTCGTAGGCAGGTTTCGTAGGTGAGTTTCAGACTTAGAAGTGGAGACCCACGACTGGGCATGTACGGCCCGTACGTGGACTCATGGACCGTATTGTCACAACCCAGGGGTACCCCATAGATGTAACATTGCGCATAGAACCCCAAGGGAAGTAAAACAATATTCAAGTTCAATAGTTTTATAAAGAAAAGTGGAAGTCTAAAACACTTGTCTCAATAGCCATCTAATACAAGAGAATGAAATTGGGAACTAGCCCATACATCATGTCCAAAACTGAAATACAATAAGGAAACTAGAACAATGAAAATCCATCCTCGAAGCATGAGGACTCACCAAAGCTCGGGAATCTCAAAATCAACCACTAGCCATGAAACTGAGAACCCTGACTGTCGGACCCTACATTTAGGGAAATATAGGCAAGAGTATGCGTTAGTACAAAACAATGTACAAAGTATGATAACTATGCATAAAACAATTAAATCATGCTAAAAGGGACATTTCATGAAATGCAATTGACCAAGATAAAATATGATATAAAAGGATTAGAAAACACAAGTCATAAAACATGGTCAATGCAAGCTAACATCATTAAAGTCTTTGAACACATATGAGATACTTCTTGAAGTAACCTTAGTTCATTATTGCCAATCCAAACTAAGTCATAATCCATGGAAAGGTATCTTTCAATAACCAATCCAAGCTAAGTCATTAGTATAGCTCTTAATATTTGATTCAATTAAGTGAGAAAACCTTTCAACCTTAGTATCCTTTATTATGTGAGAAAACCTTTCACATCATGCTTTCATGTGTTTATGAGAACAATCCTTTCAACAACACAACAACAACATCATCATTGATACTTTACCCTCAAAGCATCCTTAAAATATTTGCATAGATTTCATAAGAACATACATACTTCCATAATTTACCTTTGAAGGTTCAAAACCCACTTTCAATCATCAACACTTAGAAAACATGGGTTAGATATAGATTTCATTATAAATCCATGTAAAGCTAGCAATACATGCTTAATTTCATAAAACTCTTCCTTTATAATCAAAATCCCACATTATATGATTCATATCTTAAAAACGTGGGATTACATTGGTTCATAGGGGAAAACATCATAGAATCACAGTATTTCATCAATTCATGCATAAGAGATCATAATTCAATCATTTAAATTAATAATCAAGAGAACCCATGACAGTTGAAGAAAACCCAACTCAATTGGATATTTCTAACTTTGAAAATAGAGGAATTTAGGAACTCCATGAATGGAAGGAATCCATGGATGAAAACTATCATACCTCAAAGCCAAATACTTATCTTCAATGGAGGAATTGAGACTTGTATGGAAACCCTAGGTTCAACCCTTCTTCTTTTTCAAGTTTCTAGATAGAGAAATATTTTGGAGAGGAGAATTGATCTTCTTTTTGCTGAATTGAGAGACTGATTTCTATTGGGAAATTTGGGGGTTAAAATACTTATATAGGGGTCTTAGTGAAGGGCAAAACGACGTACTATATGAGTTAATTAATTATAAAAAGACCCAACTACCCCTGAAAAATAACTGCCAGCCATGACCCACGACCACCAGTCGATAGACCGTGGACAGACCGACGGTCCGTCCTGCACGGCCATCGATGGTGGTCAGAAGGTGGATACTTGGTCAATGAATCATTGACCGTGGTCTGACCTACGGTTCGTTGGTCAGGCCGTGGTCCTGAGCCTTTAGACCTTCTTCAGGAGGCGCCTACCACGGACCACACCTACGGTCCGTGGTCCAATCCACGGTCGTGGGTGGTCCACGTGGTTGCCACCTACAACTTTCTAAAGTCATCCATAATTCCCTCTTTCACATCCGGGGTGTTACACGTACATGGGTTCGTCGTTGGGAGTCCAATTTGAGGGTCTCTGAACTCAATCGACGACCAACCGATACGGTCTGTGGTCTGACCAATGGACCATAGGTCGAGGTCATCGGTGAGTTTGACAGTTATTTTAAGAGGGAATTTTGGGTCTTTTTCCTAATTATCCTAACCCAGTACTATGTATTTTTACCCTCTATTAGAACCCTATATAAACGTTTTTAACCCCCAAAACCTCCTAAGTCAATTCATTCTCTCAAATTCTCAAAAGAAGAACAAGTCATTCTCTCCAATATTTCTCTCTCTAGAAGCTTGAAGATGAAGGCTAGGGTTTCAAGTCAAGTCTCCAATTCCACCATTGACAGTAAGATTTTGGCATCAAGGTATTATAGTCTTCATCTATGGAGGTCTTTCTCCATAGAGTTCCTAAATTCCCCAATTTTAAAGTTAGAAATATCCAATTGAAGTTAGGATTTTCTTCCATGACATGGGTTCTTTTCAATTATGATATTATTGATTGATTTATGTATTTTTATGCATGAATTGAAGTTGCATGATTTTAAGTTGAATCCCCATGAACCCATGTGAAATCCATATTTTCTAGAATTTATCATATGATAAAGCTTTTGAATCATGAAAGATGAGTTTATGAAGATATGCATGTTCTTATGAAATTAATGAAAATGAATTAAGTTGCTTTGAGAGTAAAACATCCATGTTGTTGTTGTTTTTGTTGTTGTTGTTGTTGTGTTGTGAAAGGATTTATCATATTCATATAAAAGCATGATTGTGAAAGTTTTTATCACATAAAGGATTCTTAGGGTTGAAAGGTTTTCCAACTAAACTTAGAATCAAGAGTTAATGAGTTATTCTAATGAAACCTAGCTTGGATTGGTTGCTTAATTTCACCTTTCCATGGATAATATATGACTTAGCTTGGATTGGAAATTTGATGTGCCCTTCCATGGATAATATCTCAAGTTGTTAATGATGAATATTTCATGGGATCTACTCTTATCACCGAGAGGATATTAAGATGGAAGCTCTCCTGTTAGTAGAGGCCGAGTTTCTAGTAGCAATCTCCTTATCCCATAACTATGTTCCATCATAGGATGTTGTCTTACATAAACATTAGCTAGTAGATCCACCTAAGCTAGAATTTCATGGTCTTACCTTGGCAAGTAGGACACCCCTTTTCGGTGTGGGTTAGACACCGAATTCCATGTTTATAGCTCACATGGTCTCTATGTCAGTTAAAGGTAAATTTCCCACAATAATGAATTAAGGTTACTTTAGAAGTATCTCACAAATGTTTTAAAATGTTAGCTTGTTTTAATCATGTTTTATGATGCATGTTTTCTAACCCTTTTTATCTTATGATTTAGCTTGGTCATTACATGTCATGAAAAGGTTCCTTTTTATCATGATTTCACATGTTTTATGAATTTCTATCTGTCACGACCCAAGGTAGCCCCTAGGCGTAACATGGAGTAAAAGACCCCTAAAGGCCCCATACAAGCCACTTAGCATACATCATACAAGATAATAGAGTTTAAAATATTTAAAAGACAGTTTCAACATATAAGAGATTTATAGAGAAAATCGGAAGTCTAAACATCGTCTCAAAGACATCTAGTACATAAGAATGATAGGGGCGTAGCCCGTACATCAAGTTCAAAACTAAAATGAAAAGACATAATGAAATAAAGGCTTGGTCCTCGAAACATGAGGCCTTACCAATCTTCAATCTTCAACTACTAAGAGATCCTAGCCACAGAAGAGCGAATCGGAATCATCGGACCCTACATTTTAGGATAAGAAATGTAGGGTAAGTGCTTAGCTGGCATGGATGATTGCTTCGGTGGTGGTAAAAGTGGTCATAAAATAATGGATTATCCATCACTTATGACTAAGGGAAGAGACGGCAAGAAAGATCCACCTAGTGGTTCGGGATCAAGTGCTCTAAAACAAAATCTATTTTATGCACTTCAGACTCGTCATGAGCAAGAGGGTTCTCCCGATGTGGTAACCGGTGTGTTGAAAGTCTTCCAACTGGATGTTTATGCTTACTTGACCCTGGTGCTACCTTGTCTTTTGTGACGCCACATGTGTCTATGAGGTTTGATATTCTTTCGGATGTGTTGTTAGATCCTTTTTCTGTCTTTACTTCAGTTGGTGATTTTATTAAGGCTAAGAGGATCTATAGAAAGTGTACTGTCTCCTTGTCCCATAGAATCACTCATGTTGATCTTGTAGAACTTGATATGATAGATTTTGATGTTATCCTTGGTATGGATTGACTGCATTCATGTTATACTTCTATTGATTGTAGAACCCGTGTAATCAAGTTTCAGTTTCCAAATGAGCCCATCCTAGAGTGGAAAGGGGAAAATTCTATGCCTAAGGGTCAGTTTTTTTCTTATCTTAAAGCTAGAAAGATGATCTCTAAGGGTTGCATATACCATCTTGTTTGGGTTAGGGATATGGATTCTGAAGCCCCTACTTTGGAGTCGGTCCCCGTTGTTAATGAGTTCCCAGAAGTGTTTCCCAATGATTTACCCGGTGTTCCTCCCAAAAGGGAAATAGACTTCGGTAGTGACCTTCTTCCAGATACGCAACCTATCTCTATTCCACCTTACCGTATGGCTCTGGTAGAACTTAAGGAATTAAAGGAGCAATTGAAAGATCTGTTGGATAAGGGTTTCATCCGACCGAGTATCTCTCCATGGGGTGCTCCAGTTTTGTTTGTTAGAAAGAAAGATGGTTCACTCCATATGTGTATTGACTACCGGCAATTGAACAAGGTTACCGTTAAGAACAAATATCCCTTCCCAAGGATAGATGATTTATTTGATCAACTTCAAGGAGCAAGTTACTTCTCTAAGATTGACCTCTGGTCGGGTTATCACCAATTGAGTGTGAAGAAAGATGACATTCTAAAGATGGATTTTCGGACTCAGTATGTCACTATGAGATTTTGGTAATGTCGTTTAGTTTGACTAACGTTTATGGATTTGATGAATAGGGTGCTTAGACAATACCTTGATATGCTTGTGTTGTGTTCATTGAGAACATATTGATATATTCGAGGAGTGAAGATGAACATACCGATCATTTGAGGATTGTGTTGCAAGTTCTCCAGGACCAACAACTCTTTGCAAAGTTTAGCAAATTCAAGTTTTGGTTAAGGTCCGTAGCTTTTCTTGGTCATATTGTTCCTGGTAAGGGTATTGAGGTGGATCGTAAGAAGATGGATGCGGTCAAGAGTTGGCCTATACCTCTATTCCCTTCGTTTATTAGAAGTTTCTTGGGCTTAGCCGGTTACTATAGAAGGTTTGTTGAAGGGTTTTCATCGATTGCCTCTTCATTGACCCAAAAGAAGGTTAAGTTCATATGGTTTGAAGCATGTGAAAAGAGTTTCCAAGAATTGAAGGATAGACTCACTTCTGCTCCGGTATTGACTCTACTGGAAGGAACCGATGGATTTGTTGTTCATTGTGATGCCTCAAGAATTGGGTTAGGGTGTGTCCTTATGCAAAATGAGAAAGTCATTGCCTACGCCTCAAGGTAACTTAAGATTCATGAGAAGAACTATCCTACCCATGAATTTGAACTAGCGGCGGTTGTATTTGCCTTAAAGATTTGGAGGCACTACTTCTACGGTGTTCATGTAGATGTTTTTACCGACCACAAGAGTTTACAATACATGTTTAAACAGAAAGATCTAAATCTTCACCAAAGGAGGTGGCTTGAGTTATTGAAAGATTATGACATGAGTGTTCTCTATCACCCCGGTAAAGCAAATGTGGTGGCGGATGCTCTTAGTCGGTTATCGATGGGTAGTGGTTCTCATGTATGGGATGATAAAAAAGAGTTAGTTCGAGATATTCATAGATTGGCCCGATTTGGTGTTCGTTGGTTGATTCTACCAAAGGTGGTGTTATGGTTCAAAATCATCCTTTGTGGAAGATGTGAAAGCTAAGCAAGGTGTCGGTCCGACTTTGGTTGAATTGAAGGAGATGGTTCTTTAAAAGTCTGTAGAGGCTTTCTCCTAAGGGGGAGATGGTGTGCTTCGATATCAAGGTCGTTTGTGTATTCCCAATGTAGATGACTTGATAGAGCAGATCTTCTTAGAAGCCCATAGTTCTCGATATTCCATTCACCCTGGAGCCACCAAGATGTACCGTCACTTGCGGGAGGTCTATTGGTGGAATGGGATGAAGAAGGATATTGTTGAATTTGTGGCTAAGTGTCCTAATTGTCAACAAGTGAAAGTTGAGCATCAAAATCAGGGAGGTTTATCCCAAGATATTATCATTCCTACTTGGAAGTGAGAAGATTTGAATATGGACTTCATTGCCGGTTTACCACGCACCCGGCGGCAACATGACTCGATTTGGGTTATTGTTGATCGAATGGAGAAATTGGCTCATTTCATTCACGTCAAGGTTTCTTATTCGGCAGAAGACTATGCTAAGTTGTCCTTGAGAGAAATGGTTATGTTGCATGGAGTGCCCTTGTCCATCATCTTCGATCGTGGTACCCAATTCACTCCTCTGTTTTGAAAAATTTTCCAAAAGAGTCTTGGTACTCGTTCTTAGCTTAGTACGGCCTTTCATCCACAAACAAATGGGTAAGAGGAGCGTACTATTCAAACTTTGGAAGCTATGTTGAGAGCATGTGTGATTGACTTCAAGGATAATTGGGAATATCACTTGCCTTGGATTGAGTTTGTTTTGAAATTGTCTTTTAAATCTCTTGATTTTCTATTATCTTGTATGATGTATGCTTAGTGGCTTGTATGGGGCCTCTCGGGGTCTTATACGCCATGTCACATCTAGGGTATACTTTGGGTTGTGACACCAAGCAAATTGCATTCTTTCTTAGATTAGGCCGATAACAAAAGCAACACACTTCATAACTCTAACCAAGTAAGCATCGGTACTATTGTAGTATTCATATCATGACTCTCTTTTATATACACTCAATCGATGAAAATTATAGTAGATATTCTGATCTCAATTGACGCATCATTATTTCATCATTCGCTAAGCAACCCATACATGCTATGACAACTTTACTATCTATATTTTCCAAAGTAATGGTGTTCGTTATCTTGCCGTCCCTTATGGAACTTCTTCAATGATATCTCCTTGAAAAGTCATCTGGCTTTACCCCTTTTACCCCCATCCCAAAATCAACCACTTCTTAAAAAGATTTTGCCGAAGCAGCCACCTATAAAGCTTGAATATGCAAATTTGACCTCAATCCCTTCACAAAGCAGCGAATCCGCTCTTCTGGGCTGAAGCAAAGTTGAGTCGCATATTAGGATAAAACATGAAATTTGGCCTTATTGGCTGCAACAGATATCTTGTGTTGCTTCATATTCATGAACTCATCTTTCCTCCTATCCCTCAAAGTCCGGGATATATACTTCTACGTGAAGAAGCTAGAAAAAAGATGTCCAAGTCATAGGTAGTGTCTTTACTGGTCGGCACTCAACATGAGACTGCCACCACATTTTGGCATCTCCCTGATACTGGTATGCCACAAACTCAACACCAAACCTCTCAACTAAATTCATCTTATGAAGCAACTCACGACAATGAACAAGGAAATCATAAGCATCTTCATATTCAGTATGCATGAAGAATAGAGGTTTTAATTTTAAGAACATAATAAAAAGATCATTTTGGTCGCTAGTCATTACATGCCCACAGTGAATGGGAAAACATTCCTATTTCCATGGGTGCATCCTCTCTTGTTAGTGTTGGTGTCGCCACTTCTGTTGCACGAAGGAAGAAAAAAAGAAGTTTTCCTAAAGTCCTATAACCCCTCAAAAAAAAAAGTAAAGGCATCCCTGTACCGTTTCGCAAGACTCTACTAGACCTTTCCTTGTGTAATGAGATCACCAAACCTAAAGCTCTGATACCAAGATTTTCATGACCCAAAATGAGTCCTGAGTGATAGCCACACTAAACCTCCTAGGTGGGAGAACCAACGAATTCAACCCAACTTATATTAATTGTTCGACTTACGAAATATAAAGCATAATGTGGAAGTTCAAATATTATTAATGTAAGAAACACAAATCCACTAAAGTTTATTAAATATTGTTTCCCAAAACCTGAAAGTCATCACATCAAGGACATCTAATCCCCAAATACTAAGTCTAAGAGTATCAAAGATACCAAAATAAATGAATAAAGATAGTTTGTGTCTGAAAACTAAGGACATCATGCCATGACTAAGAGAATCCAACACGAGCTAGAATGAATAGCTCACCCTGGAACCTGATGTGCAGGAGATTGGTTAGAGCTGAGGGCGAGTCGAAATTGCTGGTACACTTGCTGCACTCCACAAAAGGAAAACAAAGGAAAATACAAGTAGAGATTAGTACAGGGCAAGATTGTACATAGTAGATATCATCGCCCGACTCAAAATAGAAACTAATATGCATAAAGTTATAATATGAAATATAGCACTTAGAAGGTGGCAAACAACAAACAACATGAACAAGTGACAACAACACCGATGCAAGTATTAATCAATCCATAATATCAAAAACAAACATGAGGACTCAGGCCTCCACACCACGCTCTTTTGAGAAATGAGTCCTTTTAGATTGAGTACATTAAGTTATTTTATTCTGTTTTCCTTTAATGTTATCGTGGCAGAACGTGACACCTGATCCAATAATATTGTGCCGGCTCGTGACACCTGATCCAAATATATTGTTTTGTTTCATGGCACCCGATACAAATATATCGTGTATGCTCGTGGCACCCGATCCAACAACATAGTTAATTTCTTATTCTTTATCATTCCTTTCAACTTCATTAACAATATTTCATCAAACTTGCTTTATTCATGGCATCACTTTAATAGAACAATTTCAAGATTATGGATTTTGCGGTCTTGAGATTACAGACCAATCACAACAACACATGAATTATCCAAACCACAAAAACTAAGTACATAGAAAATTTCACAATATCACTTAATGACTATCAGTCACTATTAAGAGTCTCTCTATCACATAGAATAAACCATAACCTACCTCAATCGAAGAACCGAATGCAAGCAAGCTAGTTTCCCAATGCTTTTTCTTTCCTCAATGCCTCAGTATGTTTCCAATCTATCAAGTATATAATATTCATAAGCAAACGAGTCCGTAGAAACTCGTATTACTATATATCTAGCCTTGACTCAAAAACTAACTCAAATCTATAATCAATTTCCTAAATCTTGATACCAACTAATATATCAAGTCTCATATTTCATAAAATTCAAGTCTAGGGTTTAGTCTCAATTCCTCCAAATAACATAACTCAAATGAATTTTATATAATACAATACATTCATAATATCCTATGATTGCTAATCATACTGATCAGTAGAGGTAAAATAAAATTTAAGGCATAATGACCGAATTGGAGTTCACCAGTAAATTAGTAATTAGGAATTAACTTCACTAAGTTATCTTAACACAAAGAAGTAAATAAGCTAACAGACCGGAAAAGTTCAATTCCTAATATTTCTGTGCAACACTACAAAACTTTAACTAAGGAAACTGTTATAATTTTTCAGCCAAACAATAGGTACCTTGCACGAGAAAAATTTAATGAGATAAATTAAACTATCAAAATTCAATAATAAAGCTTGGAAAACAAATTCTCACCAAAAGGCACTGCGCACACTCTTTTTCTATCATGTATGATCTATAGTCGCAAGGATTGTGCAGTCTGTCAAACAATTTAGGTTTAATTAATTTTTATATATTTGGCAAATGACATAAGGTATTGAATAAATTATGAGTTTGGCCCATTAACCACAAATAAAATTAATTATTAAAATTACCTCATTAATTATATAACTATAATTAACTAATAGTCCAAAATACCCATGCAAAATTTACGGAAAGAGTCAAAATAGTTCTAGTTCTCAAAATGACCTAACTGGTCGTTAATATATCCCTATGAGTTATGACATATTAATTAATTGACATAATACATAAATAGGACCCTTAACTTGTCTTCAAATTTTAACGTTGACCTTAAACTTTTAAAGTGCACAAATAGGTACCTTAACTATCCAACTCTTAAATAAAAAATACTCAAATATTGCAGCCTAAACGGGTGAAATGCAGACGCTCCAACGTGGATTAGTGAGTCATTCAATGACTGCAAACTAATTAAAAATTTTACACGTAGATATTAGTATTAAAAACCTAAATTAATATTCAAATTAATACAAGGGTATAGGATGAAAGACTATTCCATTTTACCCCGTTTCTCTCTCAAAAATCGTGAAACCCTAACTAGGGATTTAAAACCAAAATCGTGAATCAAGGGGAAAATCGTTCAAGATTTGTGCTAAAAATTCATATACTCTGATGTTTATCTGGTCATCTTCCTCAATTAGTCCAGGTATGTTTAATTTTGCCCTTTTGAAAGTTTATTTTTGATAGAAGGTAGAATCTTTGCTTAATGACCGTAAATTCATTCGTTTTTCAGCTTTAGTCATATGGGTCATCTTATAGCTATTTCATTATAGCTCTTTATACACAATGACAAAAAAAATAGAAGTCATTTGCACTAAAAATGACAAAAATCATGCTAAAGAGAGAGAAAAAGCTTGATCTGAAAGAAGAGGAAAAAAATAGGATTCTGATTAGAAAATATAAAGATCTATATAAAAGGGATTCATTAAGGGTATAATTGTCATTTTAGAATATATTTTTACCGTTGTGGGCCTCGAAATTTACTCATAATGTGTGCAAATTAAGTGCACATCGCATGTTTTGTCAGGTAGGATTCAAGTTTTTTTAAATTTCAGAATTGGATAGTTAAAATGCCTCTTTATGCAATTTGAAATTTTAAAGTTAAAATTAAATTAAAATCTCAGTTAAGAGTCCTATTTTGGTATTATGCCTAATTAATTTATAACCCAACTTGCCTCGATTGGGTAAACTTTAAGGATGGTTGGGTTATATTCTCATTCATTTAACCCTTCTAACAAACGTAAATACATTCACTATACTACTTTTTTTTAATTTTATGTGTATATATTTGAGTAATTTGAATATATATATATATATATATATATATATATATATATATATATATATATAAT
>JAJONR010011123.1:0-13237 GCA_029582245.1 Solanum etuberosum | reverse complement strand
CCCCCCCCCCCCCCCCCCCCCCCCCCCCCCCCCCCCCCCCCCCCCCCCCCCCCCCCCCCCCCCCCCCCCAAAAATTGATTTTTGAACTTGGGATTTAGGTTTGGTTGAAGAAATTTAATCTGTTTTCTTGAATTCATGATTATACTAGATTCTCAATTTTGGAGGTGGAGGGGTTGTACTATACTGGATTCTTGATCTCTCTGAAACAAAAAAATTGAATCTTTTCTGTTAACTGAACATTTAAAAGGCCTTGTAAATGTTGCTGTGTAAATTAAGGGGGTGCCAAATAAGGACTAAAATTTTAAGTTATTGATGGATATAAATATGAATATTGCATAAAGAGAAGGTAATTTGGAATTTTGGATGATGGTTGAGCTTTGGCATTTGTGATTTTTATACATGTTGGTATAGTGTATGTCTTTGTGTAGCAAAGATAATGGCTATGTATCATGTCCTTGTGTACAACAATGTTGTTAGGTGCTAGCTATTTTTTTAGTGTCGGTATCTTATTATCTTCTTGTTGTTTCTGCTTGTTGCTATTGCCTTTTCTTTTCAATGTTTTTTCTGTTCTTCAGCTGAGGGTCTATCGGAAACAGGCTCTCTAACATTAGTTACAACAATGAGTTTGTTGCTGTTGTTGTAAAAAGACAGTGGAGACTTTTTTGTTAGTAATGTTATTAATATTGCGCATTTGCACCTGTGCCAGATTTGTTTCTATAAGTACTATAGTTCAGTCACAACTACATTAGAAGCACCAAGTTGGTGCTGCACAAGCTCTACGAATCTTTCTTCTGAAATTGTCTAGTTTTGTTTCATATTTCTTGCCTACATGATGATGAATCTTGTAAGCTGTTAGGTTCTTAAGTTGACACTTTTTTTAAAATTCTGCAAAGCACCTCAAGGTGGTTAAGCACTTTATAACGGCTTTAGGCATTGCCTTATCAGTCACAGAAAGAAAAATATAGTCCAGATATCTTTACAGTTTTACCACCTCACTATGCAAATAAGAGATGATTCATTGTTTCATCCTCCTTTCCCGGCTCCCATGGTTATATGTTTTTCAAATATCCAGCTTACAAGCTAGTATAGGTTTCCTCTTTCAATCCACATCCAGACATTCATCTCCTAACTGTGTGTGACTCTGCTGGCTTTCACAAAAAAATATGTTCTGTGCATCAGAAACTTTGACTACTTCTAACCTCAAAGGCAACAACTTTGGCATTAATCTAATAGTTATAGATACTTATATTTGAGCTACAATGAGTGGAAATTAGAAGCTCAATCAAGCTCGTCTCGTTTCTTGAAGATGCGTCTAGTCCATCCTGAAAATAAAAGGTTGTCAGGACATCTCTCTTACCTATCGGCTATCACCCAGCATTGTTAATATAAACTCCGTTGTGCATCTATCCAACCTGGTAGCATATATCCTGCTCATGAATTTTCTGCTTCTATGACTGCTTAACTCTCTACTTAAGTTTTCTCTTCTTCTACTAAACCTGCAAGATGAAATTCTTCCACTGTTGGAAGTAAAAGATTTCATTCTAATTCTCATTTGTGTTGTCAATTATTCTGCCAGTAATGAACAATTTGAAGATACTGTAGTAGCGGCAATGTGTATTTTCCATTCTATACAAAATCTAGTGTTTTTGTCTGCTTCCTTGATCCACGATGTTCTACATTTTCATGTTTCCCTATTGTGTCCTTTGTTGATGCCAATCTTCTCAGTTTTCCTTTTAGCATTTCATGATAAATCCTATTCGTCAACTTCTTGGACTTTGAATCCAACCAGCTTCAAACCCTTCCTTTCAAAATGCATGTTCTCAAATCTGATAGGTGTCTTGATTATCTATCCAAATCCAGCATTATTGGTAAGTGATCATAAAGAAGTCTCAATAGTAAAGACTCCCTTGTATTTTGCATATTTCTCTTCCCAATTAACTTAGATTTAAATTGTTCGAGCTTGTAAAACTTCCCTATGTTTTCTCCAATCAGACCAAGTGAATGTTCCTCCTGTCAATGGAATCTCTTTCGGATCCATATCCAGAATTAAGTCTGAAAATTCCACTGTATTGAGAAGTTACAGGACTTATTTAATCTTTCTTCCAGAAAATGTGTCTCATTAAGTTACTCCAAGACACCAGAGTACGTTCCATAATCCTATTGCTGTTGCTAAATCATAGAACAACTCCTCCCGTTTATAGTTTAGATTACGTCCATGGACCTTGGAAGACCCCAAGAGAAGTTGCTAATGCCAAATTCAAGCAAATAGGAAATAGAGTAATCCCCAGCAAGCTTGTCTTGACATGGTTAACCTCCTATCTTGTATATCTACTTTTCCACAAACATTGGTGCTATGCACTCTGGCTTGTATAGCTCATAGGATTTGCATCTATTTTACAGTCACTTTTCTCTCTTTCCTATTTTCGATGAACCTTTCTAATATTACAGCCAAGTCCCTCCTTGCTGTGTCATTTCCCAACTCCGTAATGATTACTTCCGCTATTCATATTTTTGCAACTTTGCTCCATGGGTCAAAAGAGCAGAAATCACTGGAGAGGACAGCTGAGAATGCTGGCGCGATCCACTTCAGCCATCATCATGGTGTTCCAGCACGAATGTGTACACACATAATACCCCTCAACTACGTTAAGTTGGTTGCAGCATGATTGGCACTAAGATGATATATTTTTGTCGCGAGTAATTTGTTATCAAAATTATGTGAACTGTGGTTTACCTCTTTTTCTAAAGATTCTGGTGAATTGCTTCTGCTTAGGTGAAATTTGCTGTTACTCATCATGGAAAGTTTAATGAAAGAGTATGCTGCTTTTGAAGAGAAAGTAAAGCGTACTGTATTCATTGACAGCCTTTCACCTGCGGCTACTGAAGTTGTCGTTAGAGCTTCGCTTGATCAATTTGGGAATGTCATTCAGGTCAAGTTTATCCCAAACTACCTTGAACCAAAGACCGTTGGACTATCTGCATTGGTTGAGCTGGAAAATGCAGACCAGGCGAAAACTATAATCTCCGAGATAAGCAGTTCCTCATTTATGATCTGTGGTATGCCAAGGCCTGTCAGGGCACGTGCTGCTGAAGCAGAGATGTTCGATGACCGTCCTATAAAACCTGGTAGGAAGATAGCATGCCGATGGTTGGACTCCAGCGATCCTGATTTTGAGGTCGCCAAGAAGATCAAGCATTTGGTTAGCAAACATGCAGAAGAAGCCAACTTTTGCCTCGAGGTACACTATTTTTATTCATTTCAGTGTATAATACTCTTTCCGTCCACTTTTACTTGTCCACCGTTCTAAAATAGATGTCCACTCTCACTTGTCCAGTTTAGAAAATCAAGAGTTAATTTAATTCTTAGTTCCTAATTTACCCTTATTATTAACTATAGTCGTTTTCCAAAACATTGAATCTATTATATTTAAAGGGTGATATCGTAAATTTGTCATTCTATTTATTGCTCCTGGAGGGGTGTGCCACTGGACAAGTAAAAATGGGCGGAGGATCTCACATCTAAGTAAACATGTTTGTTAGAAGTTCATTTTTTCTGTGTGTGTAGCATCAACTAGAGGAGGAGGAAAATCTTGCGAAACAACAGACGGAGATCTTGAACGCGACTTATAAGAAGCATGAACTCATAGACAGTGTTGTTGGCAACAGAGTCGCTGAACGTTTGGCAGAACGTTACAGAGTGCACGCAAAAGCTGAGCAGCAATAAACTCGTCTGTCCAACGCTTTGCACAAGAAACTAACATAGACCTAAAGATTGGGTCTCCCTGGCAATTTATTGACATGTTTTGCTTTTTGTGAAAGATCATATTTCAGGCAGTAGAGAGAGCTCACTCTATAAAAGCTTGTGTAGAGTTTGATGCATCTTGAATTTATGTTTCAAGTAAACCTGCAAAAGATTACTTAATACTATCTGTTATGGTATTGCTAGAGTGTGAAAGCTAATGTGTGTGTGTGAAGCGTGTATTCGGTACGGAGTTTTCAATTTTTTCATGTTCGGTTGGAAAATATTTTCGAAAATGATGATCCTAATAGAAGTAGGGAAAACAAGTTTCACAAGTGGCATTCAACATTAATTGTGTGCTCCTTCCCTCCAACACACCTCATTTTCATCCCATCCCTCGCTAAAAAATTACTGAGTTCACGTGAATATGTTTGTTACATACTAAAGTGGCTTCCTTGGTACAATAAACAACATAATGCAAATAAAACAACACAAAAGTCAAGTACTTTATAATTAAAGATTTTTAATTGGACTAGCAAACTCAAGAAGCTCTGGATCTCTTTCAAATATAGCCAAATCTTGTTCATCCAGCATGACTATAGCTTCAACTCCTCCTCCACTTTGGTTATCCAATAAATAAAACCACTTGTCAAAAGGCCCAGTTCCCATACTCACTCTAATGGGCCTTCCCCAACCAAAGTCCACTTTATAAAGTGGGAACTCAATCAAACTACAACAAAAATAATTATCAATTCCATTTCTATGAAATGGTGTTTTTCCCTTTTCAATTGATTCAATTACTTCTAAGATAATCACATTTTTCTTAGCATGAAGATTTGATTTCCCCTTCCTCATTTCACCTACCAATGTCGAACAATTTACCTCTCTTTCGTTATTTATTTCCATGAAATATTTCCACATGCATCGTGTGACAAAGGTGGGTTGAACCTTGCGAACATGTTTGCTAGTTGATACAAGGAAGATGATTTAAACGAATTAGAACTATTAACTCTTCTGGTAACTAAAGCACATTTGTAAAGAAGTGTGCTCACAACTTCAACATGAGTAGGATCTTGTACTTCTGATTCATGTGCGATTTTGGCTTTTAGTGCATTTAGTTTATCAATGGGGAACATGAACCTTTTTCCTAAATATGTTGATTCTTCAGACTTGATAGTTGATACTACAGAAGGATCAGTAGATTGTGGGTAAATGGATTCTCCAACAAAGTGAAGAGATAGAGTTGCATTAATATCACGAGTCAAAATTCCCCAATTGTTGAAGAAATTGCTTGTGGTGCAACCATCTCCGATCTTGTGTGATAAGCATCCACCAATTGCTATTCCTCCGCAATCAAAATGGCGTACCTGATCAAAATGTCACGAATGTGAATTAGTCAGTAATAAGGAATAGTACTAGATGTAAGAATTTCACGGGGTACATCCTATTTGGACATCAATATTTAACTAGTAGCTACTTTCAAAAATACTATTGTACATCTACCTATTCTGGAACAACTTCAGATATCCGGTGTTTGAAGTTAAGCAATCCAAAAAAAATGTTTACAGTTATAAGTTCAGACATATCTGAATTATCAAGACAAAAATGGATGAACTTCAACCATATATGCATAAACTTCGAGTAAAAATACCTGAACTTTAGTAAAATTGACGGAATTCAGCCATATATGTGGCTAAAGTTCAGACAAAAATAGGTGAACTTCATTCAAATGTGTCCGAACTTCAATTGCATATGAAACTTCATATACCGCATATCTAAAATTATTCTGAAGTAGATAGATACTGCGAGTGAGACTTAAATGGTGATTCCTAAATTGAATATAGATGGTTAAACAAAACAAAAACCAAATTAACTCTCCTTACTTGAGTTGTAGCTAAATTTCCTTCATTCATGTGGGCATAAGGTTGCTCAACAGGAAAAACAACATGTTCATCATTGGTGTAAGGTTGTCTAAAAATTTGAGACATGGGACAATGTACATGAACATGTGATAACTCAACTCCCATATCATTACAATTAACATAATTACCATCGTCCTTATTCAATCTTCCAGCATAAGGATAATAATATGAAAGAACTTTTGAAAGTGATTTTTCAAGAATTTGAGACACTTGTGTAGGTTCATAATTGCCAATTTTTGGATAGAAAAATGCCATAGGAATACAAGGTTTGATTATTTTCTTGGAAATCAATGAAACAAGTGATGACACCATTATGCTTTCAAGTCTTGAACAACATCAGAGCTAGTACAATTTAAAGTATCTTAGCTCTCGTGTATCTATCTAGAGAGAGGCGGAGATAGGATTTTTAATTTATGAGTTCTGAAATGTATCTTTTTTTTATTTACTGAATGTTGAATAGACTATTTGTACATACTCTCTTTATTCGAATTTACTTGTCAACTTTTGTCTTGGTACACCTATTAAGAAAATAATGATTGATATATTGAGCTTATCATTTTATCCTTATTAGTAATTGATAGGGTCCCAAACATATTTACTCATTTCATTTTTCAAAGATATTAAACTCAATGTTAATAAATTGAGGGCATAATAGGAAAAAGAAAATTGTCCTTTCTTGATTTTGTAAAAAATGACAAGTAAAAGTATAAATCAAATTAGAAAATATTTGACAAGTATATTCAAACGGAAAGAAAATAAATATTTTTTTAAACATAAATAGAGAGTTTGAGCAAAGTTAATGAATTATGTCCGACTCATAATTTGTATTGTGGCTCCACCCTCGTATTTATTTGACTGATCGTATGTTTGGAGCTAATTAATTCCATGTAAATTGTAAATTAAAGAATGGTTAGTTTTGTTACGCAACCATTATAAGTATGGAGTGTGGGTCTATTCTATGTGATAATTTTGGTAATAGACATGTGTCTGTCAATGATTGGCTCCAAAAAAAGAAAATTGTGAAAAAAAAGAAAGAGTAAGAAGCAATATTGAGTAGAAAGAATAATTCATAAACAATATTGTAAGAAAATTGTCTATGAAAAAAATAGAAAATGTGACTAGATGAGGTGCGTGAAATAAACGAGTGTTATTTCTTTGAAATTTATAGTAGTCTTCTGAGATTACCAAGGGTGTGTTTGGTATGATGGGGAAATGTTTGATTTTCTTACATTTTTATTTTTTTTTGGTATTGGATTAGTAAAAAAATAATATTATTCCAATTTTCAGAAGTATTTATATATAATCTGAATTCACATAAATATTTATGTTACATGCTAAAGCGGCATGCATGCCCCTTGGTACAATAAACAACATAAAGCAAACTATTAAAACACAACACACATTGGAGATTTCATAAAACAACACAAAAATTCAAATACTTTGTAATTAAAGATTTGTAATTGGACTAGCAAACTCAAGAAGCTCTGGATCTCTTTCAAATATAGCCATATCTTGTTCATCCAACGTGACTATAACTTCAACTCCACCTCCACTTTGGTTATCCAATAAAAAAAACAACTTGTTAAAAGGCCCAGCTCCCATGCTCACTCTAATGGGCCTTCCCCAACCAAAGTCCACTTTATAAAGTGGGAACTCAATCAAACTACTACAAAGATAATTATCAACTTCATTGCTATGAAATGGTGTTTTCCCTTTTTCAATTGATTTAACTACCTCTAAGATAATGGCACTTTCCTTAGCATGAAGATTCAATTTCCCCTTCCTCATTTCACCTACCAATTTCGGACAATTTACGTCTTTTTCGTTATTTATTTCCACAAAATAACCAGATAATATATTTCCACATGTGTCATGTGACAAAGGTGGATTGAGCCTTTGGCGCATATTTGCAACTTGAAAGAAGGAAGATGGTTTAAATGAACCTGAGTTATTAACTCTTTCGGTAACTAAAGCACATTTGTAGAGAAGTGCGCTCACAACTTCAACGCGAGTAGGATTTTGGACTTCTGATTCATGCGCGATTTTAGCTTTCAGTGCATTTAGTTTATCAACGGGGAATACAAACTTTTTCCCTAAACATGTTGATTCTTCAGACTTGAAAGTTGATACTACAGAAGAATCAGTAGATTGTGGGTAAATGGATTCTCCAACAAAATGAGGAGAAAGTGTTGCATTAATATCATGAGTCAAAATTCCCCAATTGTTGAAGAAATTGCTTGTGGTGCAACCATCTCCGATCTTGTGTGATAAGCATCCACCAATTGCTATTCCTCCGCAATCAAAATAGCTTACCTGATCAAAATGTTGCGAATATGGATTAGTCGCCAATAAGGATGACCAAACTAGCTGGCTCATGAATTCATGGTTCGTCCAATCCTTTTAAGTTGCAGTATATTAATGATCTGCTCATTTATTAACTTAGTTCATTTTGACTTAGACAATCTAGCTAGGATGATTTGGATAGTTCAAATTGATCCATTCGAAACTTTTCAAAATATTTTTAAAAATAACTTTTTCCCCTTGATATGTGTTATATAGTGATAATAAATAGAGAGAAAACTTTATTAGGTGATTAAATAAATGATTAAAACTCTATAAGAGTTGGACATGCAGAGTATCTTTAGTTCATCTTGACTCAATTCATTTCTCTCAAGTAACCTTTTGATGAGTCATTTATTGACTCATCTCATTTTGACTTGTTCAAATTCAATTTAAGTAATTCCATGTGTATTTACTCATCACACTTTTTTACTTGTCAAATTTAGCTTACTCTGCTCATTTGACACCACTAATAGGGAATACTATATGTAAGAATTCCATGAGGTACATCCTATTTGGACATTAAATATTTTGCATATCTATCTATTATGGAACAACTTTAGATATCTGGTGTTTGAAATTAAGATATCAAACAAAAATGTTTTGCAGTTACATATGGCTAAAACTCAGACATATCTGAAGTCAAAGCAAAAATGAATGAACTTCAACCATATGTGCATAAACTTCAATCGTATGTGCATAAACTTCAAGTAAAAGTAGCTGAACTTTAGTAAAAATGACTGAATTCATCTATATATGTGGCTAAAGCTCAGACAAAAATAGTTAAACTTCAACAGTATGTACATAAGCATCAAGTAAAAGTACATAAACTTTAGTAAACATTACTGAATTCAGTCATATATGGCTGAAGTTCAGACAGAAATAGTTAAACTTCATTCATATGTGCTTGAACTTCAATTGCATATGAAAATTCATATACTGCATATCTCAAATTGTTCTGATGTGGATAGACTTGCAAATTTTTACATACTGTGAGTGTGACTTAAATGATGATCCCTAAATTGAATATAGATGGTTAAACAAAACAAAAACCAAATTAACTCTCCTTACTTGAATTGTAGCTAAATTTCCTTCATTCATGTGGGCATAAGGTTGCTCAACAGGAAAAACAACATGTTCATCATTGGTGTAAGGTTGTCTAAAAATTTGAGACATAGGATAATGTACATGAACATGTGATAACTCAACTCCCATATCATTACAATCAACATAATTGCCATCATCTTTATTCAATCTTCCAGCATAAGGATAATAAAATGAAAGAAGTTTTGAAAGTGATTTTTCAAGAATTTGAGACACATGTGTAGGTTCATAATTACCAATTTTTGGGTAGAAAAATGCCATAGGAATAGACATATGCATAACTTGATCAACAAATGAAAGTTTGTGAGATTTTTTAGTAGGAGGAGTGAGGATAGAAGGTTTGATTATTTTCTTGGAAATCAATGAAACAAGTGATGACGCCATTATGCTTTTAAGTCTTGAACAACCTCAGAGCTACAATTTATAGCATTTTAGTTTTAAAGAAGTATTCAGGATTTTGAGATGATGAGTGTATTATTACAAAAGGTAGATCTAAGATATAAATTTGATCAATTTGACATTTAGGTTCTTATCACTAAAAATCATTAATTTAAAATTATAGGTCCAAAATTATTTTCTTATCGATCTAACCACTTGGAGAGGTGTTACCCAATTTTAGAAAGGAAAATAAACAAGATAAATAAAAGATTCAAATTTCTAATCTCACTTAGAAACTTGCACCCAATCACCATCGCACGTCATTATATGATACTTTGAGTGTAGGTTCACACATATATATATTTAAATATTTTTAAAAAAATATAACACTACTATATATGATTTCGAGATGAGGGCATGGATTCACGTAAACCTGGTGACCTCCTCGTGGATACGCTCCTTCTTAGTTCTCTTGTATCTGTCTAGAGAGAGAGGCGGAGTCAGATTTTTAATTTATAAGTTGTGAAATGTATTTTTTTTTTTAATTTACTAAATGTTGAATATATTATTTGTACATACTTCTTCTGTTTGGATTTAACTGTCAAATTTTGACTTGTCACACCTATTAAAAAATAATGATTGATATATCGAGTTTATCATTTTACCTTATTAATTGATAGGGTCTCAAACATATTTACTAATTTCATTTTTCAAAGACATTAACTCAATGTTAATAAATTGAGGGCATAATAGGAGGGAAATTGTCTTTTCTTGATTTGTAAAAAATGACAAGTAAAAGTAGAGATCAAATTAGGAAATATTTGACAAAGTAAATCTAACGGAGGGAATATTAAATAATTTTTTTAAACATAAATACAGAAATTTGAGCAAAGTAAATGAATTTTGTGGAACTCGTAATTTGTATTGTAGCTCCACCCTTGTATATATTAATAGAGTCTATTCCTATCTTGTTTTTGGAGCTAATTAATTCCATGAAAATTGTAAATTAAAGAATGGTTAGCTTTGTTACGCAAACCATTAATCATTATAGGCTGTGGGTCTATTCTATGTGATAATTTCGGTAATAGAAATGTGCCTTTGAATGATTGCTACTGCTGACAAGGCTTAAGCCATTCACTTGTTACTTTTCTATCTTGTTATTTTATCCTGATCAATTTTTGAGTATTCAGTTAAAAACCATTTTGTAGTAAAGTTATAACATGCTAAATTTTGTTGGGATGTTTAAAAAAAAGTTATTTTATTGAAGTTCTAGGTGAGGTGCGTGAAATAAAAGAGTGTTATTTTATTGAAGTTCATAGTAGTCTTTATGAGATTACTAAGTGTATATTTGGTACGAAGGGAAAATGTTTGATTTTCTTAATTCCTTTTTTGTATTGGATTAGTAAAAAAAAAATTATTCCAATTTCCAGGAGTACTTAGGTATAATCTAAGCAAATAGTATGACATCAGACTCGAATCCCCACCCTTCAACACATATTTGAACCATGAGTCAGGGTCAGGATCAAATCTTGGGTTAAGGTCGGGGTCGAATCTCGAATCGGAAGTTTGGTAGTAATTGGGCCCCGGGTTAGGGTTGGAGATCGGGAGTTGGGTCTCGGGCTTAGGGCCAAAAGTTAGATCTTAGGTTGGGGTGGGGAACAAAAGTTGGATTCCGAATCGAGGTAGGGAGTCGAGTCCTAATCCTGACTCGAGGGATCGATCCCAACCCAACTCGGGACTCGACTTTAGATCCCAACCCGGCTCAAGACTGGACTCTTGACCCTAACCTGGGACCCTCGATCCAAAGAAAAATGAGGAAGGGAGATATAAAGTGGACTTTGGTTGGGGAAGGCCCATTAAAATGAGCATGGTAACGATAGAAATATACAAATAGTACTAAATAACATAAATACAAATATAATGTCTCGATAAAAAATTATTAAGTTCACGTGAATACCTATATTACATGGTAAAGCGGCCTCCTTGGTACAATAAACAACATAAAGCAAACAACTAAAACACAACACACATTGGAGATTTCATAAAACAACACAAAAATCAAATATTTTATAATTAAAGATTTGTAATTGGACTAGCAAACTCAAGAATCTCTGGATCTCTTTCAAATATAGCCATATCTTGTGCATCCAACATGACTATAACTTCAACTCCACCTCTACCTTGGTTATCCAATAAATAAAACCACTTGTTGAAAGGCCCAGTTCCCATACTCACTCTAATGGGCCATCCCCAACCAAAGTCCACTTTATAAAGTGGGAACTCAATCAAACTACAACAAAAATAATTATCAATTCCATTTCTATGAAATGGTGTTTTTCCCTTTTCAATTGATTCAATTACTTCTAAGATAATCACATTTTTCTTAGCATGAAGATTTGATTTCCCCTTCCTCATTTCACCTACCAATGTCGAACAATTTACCTCTCTTTCGTTATTTATTTCCACGAAATAATCAGATAAAATATTTCCACATGCGTCATGTGACAAAGGTGGGTTGAGCCTTTGACGTACGTTAGCAAGTTGAAACAAGTAAGATGGCTTAAATGAACCCGAATTATTCACTTTTCTAGCATCTATAGCGCATTTGTAAAGAAGAGAGCTCACAACTTCTGAGCGGATAGAGTTTTGTACTTCTGATTCATGCACAATTTTGGCTTTTAGTGCATTTAGTTTATCAATGGGAATACAAATCTTTTCCCTAAATATGTTGATTCTTCAGACTTGATAGTTGATACTACAGAAGGATCATTAGATTGAGGATAAATAGAGTCTTCAACAAAATGAGGATGAGATGGTGGTATTGCATTTATGTCACGACTCAAAACTCCCCAGTTGTAGAAGAAATTACTTGCGGTGCAACCATCTCCAATCTTGTGTAATAAGCATCCACTAATTGCTATCCCTCCGCAATCAAAATGACTTACCTAATCAACATGTCGTGAATCTGGATTAGTCATGACTCACGAATAAGGAAGGGAACATTATTATCCCATCGATACATGACTCGGCTATTAATAATTCAATCTGTTTTGTTACGTATAATTCAGTTCATCCAAAAGTTTGAGCTAAATATATGGTATAAATTGACCTAGTAAAATATCATCAAATATTCTTTAAAAACTTTTGTTTTTGCTTAATATGTTATATAGAATCATAATAAAGAGAAATATATATATATATATATATATTAGGTAACAAAACAAACATATATATATATATAAGATATTGTAAATAGATCTAAATATTGAATAATTAAAATTATTTGTTTTTCAACATTTAAATATGTATAATTTATACAATTCAAAAATAAAAAAAATAAAAATATATATAAATTTAATAAAATAAAATCATTATCTAACAAATGAAACTTTTATGTTCGCTAATGATGGTGGAGATAGTTTGTAGTCGAGGTGATGGTAATGGTTGGTATTGGTGCTAGTGACTAGTAATAGTAGTGGTGACAATTATAATGACGAAGGTGGTTGATACGTATTGTAGGGATTGACGTGATGACGATAAAGTTGGTTGATATTAGTAGTTAGCGGTAATAATGGTTGATATTAGTAGTTAGCATTTCTTAATGTAAAGCAAAATTAAACAACTTACCTGCATTGTAGCCAACTTGCCTTCATTGTGGGCATAAGTTTGATCATCTACTGGAAAAACAACATGTTCAGCATGAGTGTAAGGTTGTCTAAGTATTTGAGACATAGGACAATGTACATGAACATGT
>JAJONR010011122.1:0-18683 GCA_029582245.1 Solanum etuberosum | reverse complement strand
CTTAATCATGATGACAGAAAATTAAGAAAATCCCATGACCCCCCCCCCCCCCGCCCGGCCCAACCAACTCCTTAAAACTAGAATATTTGTATGAGATATTATGTTAAGCAAGTTTCAATAATATTATTGCTACTGTTAAAGATGTATGGGATCGAATAATTTTTTGGTCTTTCATTTCAATTTATGTGGCACAATTTGAGTTGGCACAAAAAAATTAAAAAGAAATGAAAACTTTTAAAATTTGTGATCTAAGAAATTTTATGACTATTTGTGTGGTTAATAAATTATCTTATTAAGAATAAAAAAAATTAAATTAAATTAAGTCATAGGGCCTGTGTGCCACTATGACACTAAAGTTGACCATATGATCCCATGGCTCCTTTGCCTTATCGATAACATGACCCAATGTCTTGTCAAAATCATTTACAAGTGGACATGCTTGTTAATTGTTAGTATCAATTTAAGTTGATTCATTGGAATGTTGTTCTATTTTTTAAAATTATTTTAAATATTTTTATTTATTCATCTTATCTTTATTATTAGTTCATTTTTAAAAGAATTTTTTTTTCTTTTTTGACAATTTATTTATTTTAAATTTTTGTACATTATAAATATCTTTAATTTAAGATTACAAAATTCAAAAAATAATTTACTTTCTTAAATTTTGTGTTAAGTCAAAACCAGATAAATACATTAAAATGAAGGAAATACTATATTAATTGTCAAGCTCCAGAAGGAGAAAAGAAGACAAACAGGATCACCTTTTATGGTAAATGGAAGAAGGAACTGTTTTTCTATTATGAATTAACTAACCGAGGAAAAAGAAAGAGCATAGGAGTCCATATATAGGTGAGGAAACACCCTCTTTGGGTCTAAGTTTGATAGAGGGGTTAGGGAGAGAACTTAAGTTGTAGTAGTGGTGGTATGCAACACCTCAGGTGTTCTTCGTTTCATATTTAACGCTTACGAGCCTAAATTTAAAAGTATTATTATAACATTATTTGTGTTTGAAAAAATTGATTTTCAATTAAAATTTTAATAAAAGTATATTTTTGGTTTCTTCTTAAAATGCCTTAAATATTTATGAGACACTATGTAGTTGCGATATATTTGTATATGTAATTATTTCATAAGATTTTTAGAATTTTTCGATATTTTAACGGAGATAGTAAATCTAGTTATACTGATAAAAATATTATTATATGAGGTAGAATTTATTCAAAATAATTTTCTATTAATTGTACCATATATGAAAAGTTATATATATATTTTACCACGAATCTATGTAATACCGAAATACATACATAGCAGAATAAAAATTATGGTGAAAATAACAAATATGTTGTAAATAATGAAATGTGGATGTCATGTAGCAAATCCACACTTCATGACTTTGGAGATTCTTCATGACTTTAGAGATTTTCTTCATGACTTTGGAGATCTCCTTCATGACTTTGAAGGATTAGAAATATACTCCTACTTTCTATATATACTCATCTTATATGTAGACATACATGCATTGAAATATTGGAAGGAAAACATTACTGCTCTTTCTCTCCATTTCTTTGTTATTTACTCCCTCCATTTCAAATTAATTGAATTGTTGAGACATTTTTCATTTTTCAAATTAACTTAATTATTCATTTTTCAAGGCTACTTTTAGAATGTTCTTCCAACTTTACCCTTCATTAGTTAGTATTGGAATTAGTTATTAATTAATGTTTAGTTATTTTAATCATAAATTTGACAATAATTAATAAGGGTAAAAATGGAAAGTTATGCCTAATTTATGTCTTAATTTTCTTTTCTTAAAGGGTGTGAAACACCTCAATAATTTAATTAATTTGAAATGAAGGGAGTAATTTCTAATACTTTATTTTATAACACATTATCAGCACGAGGTCTCTTATAAGGTATGTTTCGGTGATATAACTATTTCTATTTTCATATTCTAAGCACAAGTATACATTTGAATATTTTCAGTTTTTATGTTCTCTAAATAATATAAGATGGTAGTAAATTTTATTAATTAATGAAAATAAAGTTTCTTATTAAAGAACACTGCATACAATATTCTTAATTTCAATGGTTAAAATTTTATTATTTTAATCTAATTTGACTATTTTTATGATAGTTTTAATCATGTCAGATTTGTCAAAATTGGAGTTCGTGGAACTTGATATCTCTGGCAAAAATTATTTATTATGGGTACTCGATGCTGAAATTCACCTAGACGCTAGAGGTCTTAGTACCACCATTACTGAGGATAATGCGGCATCGAGTCAGGACAAAGCGAAGGCTATGATTTTTCTTTATCATTATTTGGATGAACGATTAAAGGCCGAATATTTGACAGTGAAAGATCCACTTGAATTGTGGACTGGTTTAAAGGAAAGGTATGACCACCTTAAGGCAACAGTATTGCCAAGGGCTCGTTATGAATGGATATACTTACGATTACAGGACTTTAAAATTGTATGTGAATATAATTCTGTTGTTTATAAAATAACTTCCCAATTAAAATAATGTGGGAAAAATATAACAGATGAGGATATGTTGGAAAAGACTCTTACTACTTTTCATGCCTCAAATCTGGGGTTACAACAACAATAACGTGAAAGGAGATTTAAAAAGTATTCTGATTTGATCTCATGCCTTCTTGTGGCTGAGCAACATAATACATTTATGTTGAAAAATCATGAAGCCCGTCCCACTGAAACTGCTTCATTACCGGAAGCAAATGTGGTAGAAGCACATGCCTAGTCTGAAAGAAGACAAAATAAAAACTGGGGCCATAATAATGTATGTGGACGTGGCAATGGCAGAAAATGATATAATCATCATCGTGGTACTGGTCATTATAAAAGAGAGAACAATATGGGTTCTCAAAGTAATTCTTTAAGAGGAAGTTGTCATCGTTGTGGCATGAAAGGCCATTGGAAGAATGAATGTCGGACGCCTGAGCATTTTTGTCAGGCTTTATCAAAATTCCTTTAAAAGAAAGGCAAATAGAGGTGGTACATCTTCTAATGCTCGGGTGGAATCACACTTGACATTTGAAAATAATGTTGAGGCAAGACCTTCACAAATGTACAATGTTAATATTGAAGTGAATTTGGCTTTGAAGAATGATGAATTTAATGACCTCAATGATATTACTCATTTGGAGGTTGAAGACTTCTTTGGAGATCGTAACTGGTGTTTGATTTTTATTTTATGATGCACAATAAGTTGTTATTTTTGTGTGCTTTTGATTATCGTTTTTTAATTTTACTTTTATTTTAAAATTTAAAAATAAAATAACATAAAGACTTAAGTTTTCTTGCAATGTTGCTAGTTATCTTATCTCTTATGATGTACTTTTATTTTATGAAAATAAATAAAATTTCTCAATCTTCAATTGAATTCAGGATGAGTAATGGAGATATGTGCCTTCTGAATAGTACTACAACTCACACTATATTAAGAGAAAAGAAATATTTCTCTCATTTAATTATGAAAGGGACCAATGTTAATACAATATCCAGTAGTACAAAAATAATTGAGGGCTCTGGGAGAGCATCATTATTACTACCTGGGGGATTAATATTGGCCATTAATAATGCTTTGTATTGTAGTAAGTCTCAAAAAAACTTGTTAAGTTTCAAGGTTATTCGCCAAAATGGCTATCATATTGAGACTGCTAATTAAGAAAATGTTGAATGCCTTTATATTACTATAATAAAAGAGGAAAAAAATTTGTGCATGAAAAATTATCTGCACTTTCTTCTGGATTTTACCACACAAGTATTGATGTGGTTGAATCACATGTCATGGTGATCAAGAGGTTTATTGATCATAATGATTTAATCATTTGGCATGACCGGTTGGGCCATACTGGTTATAATATGATGCGCAAAATTATTGAGAATTCACATGGGCACACTTTGAAGAATCAGAAAATTCTTCAATCTAAAGAATTCTCTTGTGTTGCTTGTTCCCAAGGGAAAATGATTATTAAACCATCAGCAACTAAGGTTGGGATTGAATCCCCTACATTTCTGGAACGTATACAGGGTGATATATGTTGACCAATTCACCCTTCATATGGACCATTTAAATATTATATGATCTTGATAGATGCATATACAAAATGGTCACATGTGTGCTTATTATCAACTCACAACATGGCTTTTGTGAGATTGTTGGCTCAAATTTTAAGGTTGAGAGCACAATTTTCGGATTATACTATAACGACAATCCGTCTTGCTAATGCTGGTGAATTTACATCTCAATCCTTTAATGATTATTGTATGTCCATTGGAATAACAGTTGAACATCTGATTGCTCATGTTCATACTCAAAATGGTCTAGTATAATCATTGATTAAACGTCTGCAGTTGATAGCTAGACCATTAATAATGAGGACAAAACTTCCTCTTTCGGTATTGGGGGCATGCTATTTTGCATGCAATAGCACTTGTGCGCATAAGGCCAACCAATTTTCATGACTTCTCCCTATTACAGTTAGCTTTTGGGAAGGAACCAAATATTGTCCATCTTAAAATTTTTGGTTGTGCGGTATATGTTCCAATTGCTCTACCACAACACACAAAGATGGGTCTGCAAAGAAGGTTGGAAATATATGTTGGGTATGAATCTCCTTCTATTATAAAATATTTGGAACTTATGACTGGAGATTTATTTACAGCAAGATTTGCTGATTGTTATTTTGATGAATCTGAATCCCCAATATTAGGGGAGAAACATAAGCAATTGGAAAATGAGATAGATTGGAATGCAGTATCACTATCTCATTTAGATCCTCAAACAAATCAATGTGAACAAGAGGTTCAAAAGATGATTTATTTGTAAAATATTACAAATCAAGTGCCAGATGCATTTACTAACCTTTCAAGGATTACTAAATCTCATGTTCCAGCTGCAAATGCTTCAGTTCGAGTTGATATTCTGATCGAACAAACTGTTAATGCAAATGAGTCTAGACAACGTCTGAAACGTGGTAGACCAATTGATTCTAAGGATAAAAATCCTCGAAAAATAAAAGGAGAAAATGATCATAATATGAAAGTGAGTGCTTTAGGAGAGCCCCAAGACATAACAAATGATGAGACAACAGAAAATGTTGAGATATCTGAAAATAATGAAAATGAAGAGATCTCAATAAGTTATGTCACAACAGAAAAAAGGTGGAACCGAAATGATGTTGTGGTTGATAACATTTTTCCTTATAATGTTGCTATTGAAATAATGCAACAAGATGAGGATCTTGAACCAAAATCTGTCGATGAATGTTGACAGAGAAATGATTGGCCAAAATTGAAGAATGCAATTCAAGCAGAGTTGACTTCACTTGAAAAACGTGAAGTTTTAGGATAAAAAATCCGAACACCTGAAGGTGTAAAGCCAGTGGGGTACAAATGGGTTTTTGGCGAAAACGAAATGAAAAAGGTGAAGTTGTAAGATGTCACGCCCCAAGGCTAACCCATTGACGTAAACACGGGACTTAGGATCATGAGTGACCCAAAGCTAACCCTGAAGCTGGCATATCATAAGCATACTAAAATAATCTAAATAAATGATACTATGCGGAAGCTAAAAACAGTGATAACTAAAAGTGGAAAATACCCAACTAGTCTGAATATAAGAAATGTACTAAGACTTTAATAACAACTGAAAGATCAAACTCAAGTCTAAAGATGAATCTAATATTATGTCTGAAAAAGCCTCTACTGACTAAAGTTGCTGGGACATGCCTCCAGCTAACTCTAGCAAAACTGAAAACTAAAAAAAAAAACTGAATATGAAAAACATGTCTATTGTCCTCGAAGTATGAAGACTCACTACTGAAGCTGCTGAACTGGAGATTAGGAATCGATCTATGCGTGATCTAGATACTGAGTACCTGAACCTACATCATGAAAGGATGTAGCGCGGAGTATGCGTCAGTACTTGGAATGTACTGAGCATGCAGGATATGGAATATAGCTGGATAAATACATAACTGAACAAAGCATACTAAGCAATAACATAATCTGAACTGAATGTAAATGCTGAGAATATACTGAAGACTGAGCTAAATGCAATGACAAAATACTAATTATGAACATGACATACTGAGACTGAATGCTGAGGTATAACTGAAAACCTGGTCAAATGCACTGAAGTCTGACTATGGGAGCTACTATTAACCAACATAAAACCATGTGAGCTAAACGTGGAGTCCGATGTATATGCCCCATCGAGAGGACCCAATATACCTTGCCAGGGGTATAAAGGCATGACTGGCGTGATCACTAAATCTGATGCCCAACAGAGGGGACTTATAAACCTATAGGGGCACGTAGTTCTGGGACTATGAGGGTACGCTGAACCCTAGTCCAACTCGGTCTAAGCCTGCTCCCAAATGGAATGTGTATAAACAACATATCTGAAATACTGGATAGCTCAATGTTCTGACATGCAAATCTGAAAATGCAATATTTATAACTGACAATGAAACATTCGTAACTGGAGCATGTATATCTGTTTAACTGACCTAGCAAGTGTAATTCATGAACTAAGAGAATCTACACAACTAGGGTTCTAAATTTTATGCAAAGAACTAAGCAACGATTTCACGAAAATATGATAATCTGATTAAGAATACTATAACAGCTAATTCACAACAATTCTGCAAGGTTGTAGAAACCCTAGGTCTAAACATAATATAGAGAATTAAGAATATGATAGAATTCTAGGGACCTAGTGGATGAAAGGAACCCACTAGTGAAATTCCACATATATGGTGACAAAATTCACGGAGAAATCTTTCGATTTCGGGGCTAGAACTGAAGAAAACTTTTTGTGTTCTTGGAAGGGTTTTGAGTCGCCTCTTTTTCCTCTTTTGTTCTTAGCTTGGTGGATTCTAGAAAATAATGGTTTAGGGTAAAATCTGACTAGAATAATAGGCTAAAACTGATCAAAACAAAGTGGTTTAGGAATAAAATAATTAGAAAAAGACCCTATTATCCCTAAACTAAAAGTCGACTAGCCCATCGACGAAGCTGACTGACGGGCCGTAAGTTGACTGACGATCTGTCCTGTCAGTCGTCGTTTGGCTGTCAGAGGGCTGAAATATAGGGTCTAAAAACTAAAAGTCGATTGGCCCATCGACGGAGCTGACAGACGGGCCGTAAGTCGACTGACGATCCGTCCTGTCAGTCGTCGTTTGGTTATTAGAGGGATGAAATCTGGGGTCTGAAAACTAAAAGTTGAGTGGCCCATCGACGGAACTGACTGACGGGCCGTATGTCGACTGACGGTCTGTAAGTGGCCTCTGTCGGTGGCACCTGCAACTTCTAAAAATTTGTAATTTTTCCTTCTTCGAATCTGGGGTTTTACAATATCTCCCCCTTGGGAACATTCGTCCTCGAATGAAGTTTAAACTACCTGGGTATGGAGGGAAGGAGCTGCAATCCCTACCCCTAAGTACTAGAAATCGATATCTGACTGAACTGAGTTCCAAGAACATGCAAATATGCTGAAAGTGCAAGAACAATTTAAGGAACAAGGTACTAAGACTGAATTTACGCACGAGTAAACTGAGAGACCGGAGAGGAAACTATAACCTCAAGTGGAAACGGAATCGGAAGGAAAGAGATAAGGATACTTGGCCTTTATGGCTGCTTCTGCTTTCCAAGTAGCTCCCTCTACGAACTGACTCCTCTTAGATTGTCAAATCTCATCACCCTCTTCATAGGTGATACTTTCAGGAAAGCCTAATTATCTATATCAAACTCTAAGTTCCTTCTCCCTACATCTGCATAGGACTTCTGTCTTAAGTCTATTTCTGATGAGCTGAAATTTTTCCCATAGTTTCATAAACCGAATCTGACCCAATCAAGGCTGCTTCACCTACTCATCCACCTTAGGAACACATAAGCGACCATCTCCCCCTTGGGAGAAAACCTCTACTTTCTACTGATGAACTGCACCTTCCAACTGGAATAATATAGGATCACTATCCTGTTTTTCCTTAACCTCCGCTACCAATGAAGGTTCTGATCTATTCTGGATTATCACATCACCATCTGATGTGTCTGTAAGACTAACTCCTAAGCGAGCAAGCCGATGAATATCTTTTGCTAATTCCTTCCCTTTTTTCCTCAACATGTGCTACACCACCCTCTAGAGATCATCTTTCTGGACTTAAGGTAAGAGATAAATCGATCCATAAGCACTGAGCTACTACCATTCAACTCTAAGACTGGCTCGTTTGGAAACTGAAACCGAACGATCCTAGTTCTACAATCGACTAAGGCATAACAGGAATGTAACCAATCCATGCCTAGAATGATATCGAAATCTACCATTTATAACTCTAAAAGATCCGCTTGGGTGACTTTCTGAGAAACTGTGACAGGGAAATTTCTGTATACCCGTCTAGCTATAACTAGATCACCAACTGGAGTAGAGACTGAGAAGGGTTCTAAAAGAGTTTCTGGGCTGACACCCTAGTTTACTGCTATATAGGGAGTTACAAAAGACAGTGTAGCCCCTGGATCTAACAATGCATAAAAATCTAAAGAAGGACTCGAAACGTACCAGTGACCACATCAGGAGAATCTTCCTGGTCCTGGCGAGCCTGGAGAGCATAGAACCTGCCCTAGGGCTGACCGCCACCTGTATCAGATAACATACCCTGCTGAGTTGGGTGACCTGTTGGTGCTGTTGGGACTGTAGACTGAGCCCTACTATCGTTACCTCCTTCCCCCGACCTGGCAGAAGGGCAATCCTTCACCCTATGACAAGACTGACCACACCCAAAGCATCATTCCTTGCCTGCAAGACACTCACCCCGGATGGTTCTTACCACACTTTGGACAAGTTGGGTAGGTCATATTTCCTGAAACACTTCCCTGAGACTTAGAGCCTGGTGCCCTACTATTCTGATCCCATCGAAACTATGAGTGATTTCCGCCACCCGATTCCTGCTGAGAGTACTCATATTTCCCTGTTCTAGCTTTCTTGTTGTCCTTAGCTATTTCCTTAAGTTTATCTCCCTCAACCTGCTGAGCATGAGTCATGAGCCTAGAGATATTCATATCCTCCAACAACATAGCACTTCTGCACTCTGTCTTCACTAAGTCGGACACCCCAAATAGAAACTTACTCATCTGCGCCCTTGGATCAGCAACCATTTGTGGAGCACACCTAGAGAGTTGGGTGAACTTAAGTTAGTACTCTTGGACTGACATGATACCTTGTCTCAAATTCATAAACTCCTGAGCTTTAGCCTCTCTCAACTCCCTCGGGAAAAACCTGTCCAGAAAAGCTCTAGTAAAACAATACCAAGTCACAGGAGCTGCATTCTCACCCCTATTTTCTTTTCACTGCGTGAACCATATGTAAGCCACATCCTTAAGCTGGTAGGATGTCAACTCTACCCTATCATTTACAGTCACTTGCATCACTCCAAGGATTTTCTTAACATCAATGAAGTTCTGTGGGTCCTCACCAACCTGCAACCCTAGAAACTCAGGCAGATTCATTCTAACAAAATCTCAAACTCTAGCTGCCACTGATCCACCATTTCTATTAGTAGGAACTGGAACCTGCTGATTGTTCTGATTAGTCAAACTCTGAGCCAAAAGCTGAATCGCATTCTGAAACTCTGCATTCAAAACCTCATGGTCTGGGACTGGAGAGACTGCGTTAGCATTGCGTGCATTAGCATTCTGTGGGTAAGCTCTACGAGGAGGCATGATCTGAAAAGCATAACGTCGAATTAGAAACGAAAAGTTGGATCATACCTTACGCACGATAAGAGTAGCAAAGAAAGTGAAGTTTTCCTAAAATACTTCGTAGCCTCCCTCTCATTAGATGTGGTGCACTTCACACCCATGAAAAATGACTCTACTTAGTGCGGCTTTCAGACATCCTAGGACTCTGGAACCTAATTCTCTGACACCAAGTTTGTCACCCCCCGAGGCTACCCCCTTGACGTAAACACGGGACTTAGGATCACGAGTGACCCCAAGCTAACCCTGAAGCTGGCATATCATAACCATACTAAAATAATCTGAATAAATGATACTATGCGGAAGCTAAAAACAGTGATAACTAAAAGTGGGGAATAACCAACTAGTATGAATATAAGAAATGTACTAAGAGTTTAATAACAACTGAAAGATCAAACTCAAGTCTAAAGTTGAATCAAATATTATGTCTGAAAAAGCCTCTACTGACTAAAGTTGTTGGGACATACCCCCAGCTAACTCTAGCAAAACTGAAAACTAAAAGACAAGACTGAATATGAAAAATATGTCTATTGTCCTCGAAGTATGAGGACTCACCACTGAAGCTGCTGAACTGGAGATCGGGAATCGATCTATGTGTGATTTGGATGCTGAGTACCTGAACCTACATCATGAAAGGATGTAGCGCAGAGTATGCGTCAGTACTTAGAATGTATTGAGCATGCAGGATATGGAATATAGCTGAACAAATACATAACTGAACAAAGCACACTAAGCAATAACATAATCTGAACTAAATGTAAATCCTGAAAATATACTGAAGACTGAGCTAAATACAATGACCAAGTACTAATTATGAACATGACATACTGAGACTGAATGCTGAGGTATAACTGAAAACCTAGTCAAATGCACTGAAGTCTGACTGTGGGAGCTACTATTAACCGACATAAAACCACGTGAGCTAAACGTGGAGTCCGATGTATATGCCCCATCGAGAGGACCCAATATACCTTGCCAGGCGTATAAAGGCATGACTGGCGTGATCACTAAATCTGATGCCCAACAGAGGGGACTTATAAACCTATAGGGGCATGTAGTTCTGGGACTATGAGGGTACGCTGAACCCTAGCCCAACTCGGTCTAAGCCAATCCCAACTGGAATGTGTATAAACAACATATCTGAAATACTGGATAGCTCAATGTTCTGACATTCAAATTTGAGAATGCAACATTTATAACTGACAATGAAACATTCGTAACTGGAGCATGTATATCTGTTTAACTGACCTAGCAAGTGTAATTCATGAACTAAGAGAATCTACACAACTAGGGTTCTGAATTTCATGCAAAGATCTAAGCAACGATTTAACGAAAACATGATAATCTGATTAAGAATACTGTAACAACTAATTTACAACAATTCTGCAAGGTTGTAGAAACCCTAGGTCTAAACATGATATAGAGAATCAAGAATCTGACTGAATTCTAGGGACCTAGTTGATGAAAGGAACCCACTAGTGAAATCCCACATACCTGGTGATGAAATTCACGGAGAAATCTTTCAATTTCGGGGCTGAAACTGAAGAAAACTTGTTGCGTTCTTGAAAGGGTTTTGAGTCGCCTCTTTCTCCTCTTTTGTTCTAAGCTTCGTGAATTCTAGAGAATAATGGTTTAGGGTAAAATCTGACTAGAATAATAGGCTAAAAATGACCAAAACGAAGTGGTTTAGGGATAAAATAATTAAGAAAAAACCCTATTACCCCTAAACTAAAATTCGACTGGCCCATTGACGGAGCTGACTGACGGGCCGTAAGTCGACTGACGGTCCATCCTGTCAGTCGTCGTTTGGCTGTCAGAGGGCTGAAATCTGGGGTCTGAAATCTAAAAATTGACTGGCCCATCGACGGAGCTGACTGACGGGCCGTAAGTCGACTGACGGTCCATCCTGTCAGTCGTCGTTTGGCTGTCAGAGGGCTGAAATCTGGGGTCTGAAAACTAAAATTTGACTGGCCCATCAACGGAGCTGACTGACGGGCCGTAAGTCGACTGATGGTCCGTAAGTGACCTCCGTCGATGGCACCTGCAACTTCTGAAAATCTGAAATTTTTTCTTTCTCGAATCTGGGGTGTTACATAAGATATAAAGCACGACTTGTAGCTCAGGAATTTTCACAAAGGCCTGGCATTAACTATGTAGAAACATATTCTCCCGTGGTGGATGCGATTACCTTTAGGTATCTAATGAATTTTACAATTCATGAAAATCTTGAAATGCACCTAATGGACGTGGTCACTCCCTATTTATATGGATCATTGGACCACGATATTTTTATGAAAATTCCCGAAGGATTCAAAGTTCTTGAAGCATACAATGATTCTCGAGAAACTTGTTCAATAAAGCTTCAGAAATCCTTATACAAATTGAAACAGTCTGGGCGAATGTGGTATAATCGCCTTAGCGAATATTTATTGAAAGAATGATTTAAAAATGATCCAATTTGTCCTTGTGTCTTCATGAAAAAGGTGTGGATCTGAATTTGTCATAATAGTTGTATATGTTGATGATTTGAATATCATTGGAACTCCTGAGGAGCTTTCAAAGGCATTAAAATGTCTGAAAAATGAATTTGAAATAAAAGACCTTAGAAAGACAAAATTTTGTCTTGGACTACAAATTGAACATTTTGAAAATGGGCAATTTGTTCATCAATCAATATATACTGAGAATATATTGAAGAGATTTTACATGGATAAAGCACATCCATTGAGTAGTCCGATGGTTGTGAGATCTCTTGATATTAATAAAGATCCATTCCAACCTCATGAAAATGAAGGAGAACTTGTGGGTGCTGAAATACCATATCTTAGTGCAATTGGTGCATTAATGTATCTTGCTAATAATTCTAGACCAAATATAGCTTTCTCGGCAAGCTTGTTAGCAAGGTTCAGTTCCTCTCCAACACGAAGACACTGGAATGGAATTAAGCATATATTCATATACCTCCGAGGGACTATTGATATGGAATTATTTTACTCAAATGAATCTAAGTCATAATTGATTGGTTATGCAGATGCAGGATATTTGTCTGATCCCCATAAAGGTCGATCGCAGACAGGCTATTTATTTACATATAGTGGTACAGCTATATCATGACTTTCAACAAAACAAACTATGGTTGCCACTTCTTCAAATCATGCAGAGTTAATATCCATTCATGAAGCAAGTCAAGAATGCGTTTGGTTGAGATCAATAACTCAACACATTCAAGAAACGTGTGGCCTTTCTTTGAAAAGAGATATTCCAACAATATTGTATGAAGACAATGTTGTAGGTATAGCTCAACTAAAGGGAGGATACATTAAAGGAGATAAAACAAAACATATTTCACCAAAATTCTTTTTCACTCATGATCTTCAAAAGAAAGGTGATATAGATGTTCAACAAGATCGTTCAAGTGATAATTTAGCAGATATGTTTACTAAGGCATTGCCAACTTAAACCTTTGAGAAATTGAGATACAAATTTGGAATGCGACGTCTTCGAGATATTAAATGACGTTTTCATCAGGGGAGTAAATACGCGTTGCACTCTTTTTTCCTTAATCAAGATTTTTGTCCCACTAGGTTTTTTCTTGATAAGATTTTTAACGAGGCAGCAAACAATGCGTATTAAGAATAACTATGTACACTCTCTATTCTTCTCCTAATTTTTTTTTTTGTACATGGACATCCAAGGGTAAGTGTTGTAAATAATGAAATGTGGATGCCATGTAGCAAATCCACACTTCATGACTTTGGAGATTCTTCATGACTTTGGAGATATCCTTCATGACTTTGAAGGATTAGAAATATACTCCTACTTTCTATATATACTCATCTTATATGTAGACATACATGCATTGAAATATTGGAAGGAAAACATTACTGCTCTTTCTCTCCATTTCTTTGTTATTTAATTTCTAATCTTTATTTTATAACAAAACAAGATTTATGTGGTGGCATCAATCGAGCAAAGCAATTAAGTGTTTTACCTTTATTTCAGAATTAGCTAACATATATTATGTTGCCAAACATTAATTCTCATCCATTTTCTTTCCTTTACAAAAGTAACCTTTTAAATTGTTGTAAACGGCCATTTTTTCTTTTACCAAATAATGCTTTTTATTATTTTAGATATATACAAACTTCGTTGAAGAGCATTTGCAGAAAGAAAATATATTGAGGTTATAATTTGTCACTAAATATTTTTTTCTTATTAACATTAAGTATGGATTTTCATTAAGGAGAGTCAATGGTTATAGTAAAAAAAATATAATTAGGTTAGTAGGGCTTGAGCACATGACCTCATGGAATATTTTCAACCCCTTAACCAATAGACTAAACCTTCAACTTGTTTCAAGAGGTGTCAATTTATGTATTAATATTTATTAAACTAAAATTTAACCTCTATATACAACGTAATTTTCCGACCAAAGGTAGGTCTGCCCTGCATGCTTGTATGTTGTCTACCCTCGTGCATGTGGTCGTGTTCAGCCGAAGATGGGTACTCTCAATTTTTTTCCGGAGTTGTTGAGTTTTGAATATTCTTTAGCTTTATATCGGTAATGGGTATGTCGAGACCCTATCCGACTCGTGATTAGTAGTTTTTATCTTACATGCTTATAGACATTTATTGTGGGTTCGGTAGTAAGTTGTGGTGTAGTTAGCCTTGTAGTATATTTCTATTATAGTCGAGCTTGTTTTTGTCATGTTTCTTTAGGTTTGACTTGGTCTTAATGGCCCGTATTTGTTGTTTGAGTTAGTTTTAGTCTGTTCGCTCGATCAAAACTTCCTCTGAGAAATAAGAATACTATCCTACTTGTAAATAACTTCCAAGCTAAGAAAATAATGTTGCAAGCCCTTGATATTGAACTAGTGATGAAGAAAATAGTTAAGGCTGAGAATTTCATGAACAACAATTCTTATTAAAAGGACATCATCCACATTCACTACGACAAACACAATAGTACCATTCCTTCAGTAAAGAGAGAGTAGTCATAAGGTGAGTGAGTGAGTGTAACCCTAGAATTAAGGACTTTTGTGAGTTTGACATACAATTGCCTTCTAGCTTGCATCAATCTATATATAGAGATTTATTCAAATTACTAAACAGGTTTGACAAAGGAGTATCAAGGCCGGGTGGAATTTTTATATACACCTCCTCGTGCAAATCTCCATAATAGAAAAATATTATGTCACTAGATGTTCCATTATATTTCGTAGAGGTAGTAGCAATCAGTACCCTGACAGTACTCATCTTAATAAATGGAGAAAAAGTCTTAGTGTAATTTATCTCACTATGTTGAGTATAGCCTTCCATGACCAACCTAGCCTTAAACCTTTTCACATTACCATCAGACTTATGCTTGATTTTATATTGCCTCTTCATATAAAGATGACTCATTATCAAAAGATACATTCATCGCTGTAAGTTGACTAGTGAGATTCAATACATCAAGAGTAATATGGTGCATATGAGAGAAAGAAGCTTGTAGGAAAAAGGTAGAAGGAGGAATTAAGTTAGACAGACTAAGATAACGAGGGTAGTGGCATGGAACAAAGGTAATCATTCAAATTGGAGGGTGGTATGTGAACTTTAAGAGATTTCCTAAGTTTTTGAGATTATGATCTATTTGAAACAAAATGGGTAGGAACAACAACAATAGGGTGAGTGGTATGAGTAGTGGAAATAAATGAGCCAAGATAGTTCTAAAAAGGCACTGGAACACTATTATCTCATGGACTACTTTGTATATAATCTGAATGTCTACTCAATGGAATAGTTGAATCATCAAATAATGATAAAATGGAGTAGAGTTGGCGGGGGGGAGGTGTGATGATTTGGTATTCTATGAATTCATTAGACTCAAGTTCATGAATTATTACTACGATTTTATACTAATTGAGGGGATTTTAGCTCATAGTTCTCTTATATGCAGACATTCTTTGGAAAAGTCAAGTTAAAAGGATTTGGGCCTAAAATCACTGAAGCACATAGGTGAAGGAACAGACATTCCGTAACAGCTAGTTGGCGTCTCACTGGTTAAACATCAACTTGAGTGGAGTAAGACAATCTTCACACCAGGGACTCATTGGCCCGGTACAATTCCTGTCTGTGGCGATATCTGAGCAAATGAAAAAATGTCTTCCTGAAAATTCACATCTCTACTCATAGATATCTTGTTTGATTTAACCCTTCTGCAGTTCTCAGTAACCTACGAGGATGGAAGGAACAACTCTTTCTGCAAGCTTGTCTCCTTTTGGCAGTACTAATGCATAACCAAGACAACCTATGATCCTTAGGTGAGATAAGGAAGGTTGCTTTGACAACTGATAAGGACTTTTATTATCTATAGTTGATGAAGGTAATCTATTCATCAAATATACTGCAACCTTGATACAGAATCCCCAATATCTAATAGGCAAATGTGACTGAAATCTGATGCCTCTAGCTATATTCAGAATGTGTCTATGCTTTCTCTCTACCGCATCATTTTATTGTAGTGTGAGGACAACTACTCTGATGCAAAATGCCTAGATCATGGAACAAATTTGTGCATTGAGAGTTAAGAAATTCAGTAGCATTGTCGAACCTTACAACTTTCACATGAGAATCAAACTGAGTCTTGACCATTTGGAGAAAAAATTTGATAGCAACAGTCTCATATTTCAATTACGACATAAAACCTATACAAATCTGTTATAATCATCTACAATTGTCAAGAAGTAATGTTTCTTATCTATAGTGGGGGTCTTATGAGGTCCCCAGAGATACATATGCACAACAGCAAATCTCATAGATGCTCTAGAATTATTGACAAGAAAAACATGTCTAGTTTGCTTAGTTAATGGACAAACTGAACACTAAGTATTACTATTATCATTGTGAGCAAAATTCAAAAGTCTTAGAGCCTAAGAGGAAGGATGTCCAAGCTTTTTATGACATAGGTTGACATGCTGCATTATCGCTCCTACAAAGACTAGTTGATGGTTACATGTTGTCTTCTGCATGCGTGTTGTTATGTCTCCTTTGAAGATATACAATTCTCCGTCTTCTCTATCAATCCCCTTCACCCTGTCACTGAAGAGGTCCTGAACAACACAAAAGTTAGGATAAAAAGATACAAAACAAGATAGTTCTTTTATGATTTTTGAGACTGACAAGAGGCTGAACTTGAAGTTTGGTACATACAGGACATTTTTCATAATCTCATTGTCAAACATAGATGTCTCACCAATGTGACTAATTTCTACCCTGTCACCTGTAGGTAGATGTACTTGATTCTGCTGTGACTTAGTTAGACTTTGACTCTTTGTCAATAAGTGTTATCTGCTATCATATGATGGGATGCACCAAAATCCACTATCCAATCCTGTGCAAAAACATTTTACCGTAAACAAGTAGCAATACATGTCATATTGACTTGCTTAGAGTCATTCACTTCCTTTTTCAGCATCTTCATAATTTACTTATACTCTTGGCCTGTAAATTCATGTCCCGTTGGGAAGGCCTTATCCTCCTTCTGACCAGCTGCTTGAGAATGATTAAAATATCCACCACCAGATGCATGATTTGATGAGCGTTGTCCTCCATAGTGTGAAGGACCTACTGAACTCCTCATATTTCTAGTTGGAAATTGTTTTCCATAGTCACCGGTGTGAGAAGAACCTGATGTGTTTCTCAGATTACCAGACTTCCTTCTTTGTTTCCGGTCTTCTGGATAGCCTATCAATTTGTAATAATTGTCTTTGGTGTGACCAGTCTAATGGCAAAACTCACATTTCCTTCCTTTGGTATTCCCTTCCTTGGTTCTTATACACATTCATAACTATTGGATCTGAACTACATTTTCTATATAACTTGAATGTTGAATCTCATCTTTTAGGATCATAACATAGGCTTGATTTATGGAATGTGCAACTCCTTTGAGTAGGATCTGTCTACGAGCCTGTTCATATGACTCATTCAAATCACTCAAAAATTGAATCAATCTCAGTTGTTGTAGGTGATCAACATAATCCTTTGACTGAGGGCATGCACAGTTGGGATTGGGAACCACAACATCATATTCACCCCAAAGAGTCTTCAGCTTTGTAAAGTAAAGAGATGTTGAATTGTACCTTGTGTAAGTGTGGTGATCTCCCTGTGCAGCTAATAGATCCTCATGCGATTCACCTTATGAAATATCTCCTTCAAGTCTGCCCAAACTGAGAAAGCAGTTGTGGCATAGACAATTCCACTAAGAAGATCCTCACTGAGTATGTTCATAAATCAGGATAACACAATTGCATTGCAAGTTTCCCACTGCTCATGTAACTCATCTTTGTACAAACAAGCACCAGTAACAAAATCATACTTCATCTTCCCTAGTAATGTAATCTTAATCGGCCTGCTTCAGATCCCATAATTCTCAGAACCTGTCAATTTAATGAGAATCAACACAGCTCCTAAAGAATCTGACTGGCGAATGTACAAAGGATCATTCTGATTAATTTTTGCGATCGTCATTACTGTAACCTTCAACCACACAACTACATAGCTAATGTTGCCCAATCTGTGTTTAAAAACAGTAGTACTGATTACAACAAACTTTGCAGAAACACAAAGTTACCAAAGTTTACTGAACCAGTGAAAAACAGAAGAACAGAAATTAATTCACAAAACCTAAAATCTGAAACAACGTACCAGAATCTGGAAAAAATAAAACGGAAAGAAGATCAAGCCCACTGAATGCACAGTGTCCCCTTAAGGAAATTATTCCCCTCTAGTATCCGAGGTTTGATTTGGAATATGTCCTCCCAGGATAGAATGATCTCAATCACCAGTGTATTGATACCCAAAACGCTGGTGTCAGCGAACCACTCAACGGCAGTAAAGTACACGAAGAAAAATTTGTGCAGA
>JAJONR010011121.1:0-19516 GCA_029582245.1 Solanum etuberosum | reverse complement strand
CGTCAAATCAAGCGTATCGAACTACAAGTGGCCTGAATTCTCATATAGCCTGAGATATGTAGGAAACCCATTTTCGGGGTTCGGCCATAATTCTTAAATCCGTACCAAAATACCTCTTCTAAAAGATGAAGACGTGGTCAGTCAAAATTGGATTTGTCAATTTCATTTTCCTCGAATTTCTTTCATCAATTCAAGTCAAACGAGGGACAGTTGTTGACACCCAATTTTGACCCTCCCCGACAGAATTAATTTTTGAGCTTCTTTAATTTCCAACGATTTGAAACAATTAACTTTACAAAATTCAAAACAATATTAAAGTTTTTAAAATAACCTTATCAATTTTATAATTTTTGAATAATAAATATGCTTTATACAACTATGCACATAATTAGTATGTTCTATAAATATTTCAAAATTATCTCAAAAGATTTTGCATTTTCTAGTTAAATATTTTATTACTTTAGTTTAGCTTAAATTGCAATTGTTGTAGAGTTAATTAGTGCATAATTAGTTTAGCCGTCGTTATAATTAATTAAATTATTTTATTTCGTTAAGATTAAGAAGCTCATTAATTAATTTCTTATTAATTCATCTTATTTAACTTTTAGCCGAATTCACCATTTAAACCCATTGGCTAGATTGTTAACTCCAAGTGACTATGATTAAAATTCATGTGGTCATTATCTCAATTCCAATTCCTCACCCATTTCAAACCATTTTGATCCAGCCCAACAGCACAGCCCACTCTTTAGCCCCGATCCGGCCCAATTCCCTTTTTCAGCAAAGGACATCAGCAATATCAAAAGCCCAAATACTTTAAAGCACAACCCATACAACACAAAATCTATGCCAAATACCCAACAGTACAGCATTACCAAAAGAAAACCCGACCCCACATCGTTTCTTCTTCTTTCTTTTTTTTCACGCGAAATTCAACCGAGAGAGCCCAGTCCAGAACGAGCTCCAGCAGATTGAAGCCCCGCGAATTGAGCTGCTGAATCAGCGTACGATGCAGAACCCAGTCCTCGCGTTTGTCCTCTCGTACGAATTTGTTGGAGAATATCCAGGTGGAGCGATCTCCTTCCGAGTTCGTCCTCGCTCAAGAATCAAGCGGTTCTCCTCGCTTTTCCGTTGGAATTTGGTTGAGGGTGGGGGTACATCCGTTTGGAATTGAGCATATTCCTTATCTTCTAAGGGATTTTTGAATTTCTAATTTGAGAATTCATCCAAATCCCTTCCGATTTCCCCCCTTTTTTCAATTCCAATCTTTCCTCTATAAATACCCGACTGTCTTCACTATTGAAGGGAGTTTTTTTTTAGGCGGCTGACGTTTAGAGTGTGAAAACAGAAACCCAATAGACTCAAATAAGGAGGATTTTTTATTTTGGACAATCACACATATATCGAAGAATTTTAGACGATTCTCTAATCCGAAGTCGCGAGAAAACCTTTTGTTCAAGTTCGGTTTGCATTTCAGTTTGTCGTTTTGAGATCAAAATCGTCGGTGGAAGAATCGCTGCTCTCAAGCTCGTCTCGTCTCCAGTTCGCTGCCCCCGAAAAGGTCCAAAGCATCAAAACATGGAAATACAGGTTGAAAACGAGAAAATACAGGTCTTGGAAAGTCGGAAGCCTGCTGAAAATGGCCCATATACACTGTTATACAGCCACTGTATACACTGGTATACAAAATTATACACTGTTATACAGGTTGAGTGCAGAAAATACATGGCCAAAACGGAATTACAGGTTGTAAAAGTTGAAGTAGGCTGTATACTTTCGGTATACAGCTCGTTATACAGGAAAAAGGCCGAAATGTGCAGATATACAGTCATTATACAATGATATACGAGTCTCAATTTCGTGATACAGGAATACAGGGCTGAAACTAAAAGTTCAGGTGCTGGAGATCCTAAAAATAGGTTGTGTATCAACACATACAGGTTTTGGATGTTGCAGGCACGTTGTATACAACGGTATACGCTGAATGTATATACGAATTCTCTAAGGCAAAAATGGGCCAAAGCCCAACTAAATAATCAACAGGATTGGAGGAGAGTTCAAGTGGACCGAAACCCATGGTTTTGACATTTTTAGACTTTAGGACAAGTGGGCCGAAGCCCAATTTAATTGGATTTGGGCCAGAGACCCAAGTTCAAAAAATTTCTTCTTTCCCCTATTATTGTTTATTTGTATTGATTAACTAACTTTGTTTGATCTTTGGCTTAATTTAATTAAGTTCCCCGAGATGACCCTTTCTTTTATTATTTTTTTTTACTTATCTATAATATTATAAAATTTTTATAACAATAAAAAATAAAAAAATAAAAAAATAAAAAAAAATTATTTTATCTTAATTTGACTTATGCCATCGTTTCTTTAAAGATCCCTTTTAGTTTATTTTCTTTTAAAACAAAAAATGAATTTTCCAACTTAGTTAATTTTTTTCAAGTTAGTCAAATATTTTAGTCAAATCGTCGGTCAACCGCAAGTTAGCGGACATTCCGAGGGCCTAACACCTTCTCGGAATGTAAATTGAACCCCGAACCCCTTTAAATTTCAAATGGTTTTATTCTGTTTAAATCTTTTGAAAAGTCTTAAGTTTTCTTAATTTCTTACAAAAATTAAGTGGCGACTCTCTTTTGAAAGATCGATTTTTTTCGAAAACCAGTCGATCATTCCCTTTTCCCTATAAAACAATGTGTACTACTTACTCCTATGTGTATGCAGTGTTTTTCAAATGTAGATTAAAAAAATTTAAAACTGGTTACCACTGGTAACCATTTGGTATCCACATGATATTCAATTGGTATCCATTAGAACAAAAATTAAGCCCACCGGTGTAGGCAATTGGTATCCAATTGATATCGAATTGGCATTTTTAAGTCTAACCATGTATGTCATTGGTATATAATTGCTATCAAGATGAAAATACAATTGTGTGTTATTTATATCCAATTGGTATCATACTGAGAAAATTAAATCTAACAATGTATGCAATTGGTATCTAATTGGCTAGCTAAAATATAACATATCATTAAGATTTCAACTAAGCGAGTCAAGTTAAAACTAATTAATATTATTCAATTGGTATCCATTTCAAATGCCTAATTATAACAACGTATCCATTTGGTATTTAAATAGAATTTCAAAATATTTAATTCTTACTTTGTGTATGCAGTATTTTTCACAATCTAAATCTGGTTACTGTTGATATCCTATTTGTATCCGACTTGTTGAAAAATTAATACTAACACCATATGAAATTGATATCCAATTTGTATCCATCTGAAAAAATTAAGTATAACAATATATGTTTTGATACTCAACATAAAACATACTTTTGATTTTCAAAAATCATGAACGAAATCAATAAATGTTGTTTAATACTACACAGTATCAATAATACATAGTATATATTGTTGTCAAAAACTAAATAAAAAAATAAACGGCATCCTAAAATATAAACGTGGAATGAAAGTCTAAGCCTATCATTTGTATGAGTCATATGATCTCCTTGGTCTTGGTGTAGGATAATTGGTAATATCCGGAGCATGTTCTTTTGCTATGCGCGGTCCATCAAATTTGCTAGCAACAATGCCAGTTACTTCGCTCTCACTAATTGAGCCATCAACGTTCTTGTTTCGTCCATACTGCCAGAGGATTGTGGCATACCTTTGATGATGGTATTTTGCATCAATTTCAATGTGACCCATATCAAAAAATTGCTAATATATTCAACAAATAGACATGTGTACATGCCACAAACACTGAAAAATATTGAGGAAAAACAATTTTGAGAAAGAAAGTGAATTAGTTATCATGAACAAATTACAATAATTTAGGAATACATACTTTGATCTTAGATCTTGTTGAGGTACATCATTGATAAATTCAATTTTGTGAGGATCAGCTTGATGCTTGTCAATTTATGCGGTAGTTTTTGTTTGAATGGAGAAGTTGGAAGAAAAAGATGGAAAGAGTACGTTGATATGTGGGAGTGGGGGTGGGGGTGGGGGTGGGGTGTGGCATGTGATAAGGTAAAAAAAATAATCCTTTAAAAGGTGTAATTGATAATTATGAACTTATTCTATCTCATAATTTTCTCTTTCTCTCACCAATTAATATTATATAAATTAATAAAATATAATTAATTAATTTATAAATTGAAACTGATCTGTTAATACTTGTAATTAAAACTTTATAAGTAGTAATAAAAAAAGTATAAAGGTTGTAATATTAACCCTTAAATATATATGTGGGGTGATTTTTCCATTAAAATATCCCAAATCATGCTCTGTGGAGAATTTAAAATTTCAAATCATGGTCCCAAATCGCGTGTTCAAATGCTAATTTGAAATCATTACTCCAAACGCAAGCTTAGATAGGTCTTTTTATTAAAGGAACCATATATATGTTACAAACATAATAAAACTAGGCTTAGTACAACTGCAGTAGCATACATCTATATCTATATTACTTTAAACATGAAGGTCTTAGAAATGTTATTAATTGAACTTTTTTTCCTTCGTTAAAAGACCCTACAATAGACAAAATTGTAATTTACTATTTTCCTCTTAAATAATTATTTTCTAGGATTTTTTTTATGACAATATATTGACGTGGTAAACAAAATAAATAAAAGAAAGAATCAAATATATTAAAGAAAGAGGTTCATGTTTTAAAAATAACTTTGTAACTTTTATATATGAAATTCTTATTATTTGGATATATATATAACATTTATTTTAACATTAATAGCTAGTTTTTAATTATTTTGTTTATTTTTTTATATATAATTTTATTGATTGACATTAGATATCAAGCAAAACACGTACTCGAAATTTGTGTACGTATATGGCTTACCAATTAAATAAACGTTTATTACAAATTAGTTATGCATATATACATATTCTTATAAGGGGTTGTTTGGTTATCAAGAAAGGATAGCCAAAGATATTCTATAAATTGAGATAAGGTGAGATATCCCAATGGATTAGCTATCATATGCACCCTTCATATGAAATAATTAATCCCACCATTTTAGTACAAAATGCATCAGGAGACTAATTAATACCCATAATTTAATGCGAGATAAAATAATTCTACATTTTATCCCTTATCTAACCAACCAAACGAATCCTAAAGTCTAGTATGTTTTCACAAGCAAATAAACGTGTCTAAAACATTCATTAGATACATACAAAGTATTCAGCAACTTAGGATTGGGGACCATAAATTACTCAGCATTTCATATGACCAGACTACCACAGGAGAAAAGTCGATCCAAGGTAAGCTAGGGCCTAGGGACTAGGTTGTTAAAAATTATAATGTCACTCTATTTTATGCATGACTCAAATTTTATTTGATGTTACGTTAGACTACATCGTCTATATAAATAGTTACGTACATTAATCAAAAATGCTCAATCACATTTCTCTTCTTCTTATTACATTCTATTTAGGATCCCTACAATATTGTTGTTCAATCTATATTTTTCCCTTGGAAAAAAAATACCATGACTAGTGAGCAGCAATCTGTCTTTTGTAACCAAATCAATTCTGCATCATTTGGTAAGAGTAAGATAGATCAAAGCCTAATTCAACGACGAAATGCTAATTACAAGCCAAACATTTGGAAGTACGACATCCTGCAGTCACTTAAAAGCCAATATTCAGTGAGTTTAATTTGTGATTGTTTTTTTTTTTTTTTTTGTCTCTGTTATACCTCAAGATATGTTATCTGCTATATCAAAAGTTTATAATATACCGTAATTTTACAAAAATTCTTTAAACTATATCGATCTATATATAAAAGTCAAAATGACTTAATTCGAAATATAAGACAAACACTACCTTTGCTACTAAATCAGCTTAGCGTTGGATCGGAGCTTACATAGTTATCGATTACAACAATAACATACCCGATAATCATATAGTTATCAGATAAAAGAATAAAATCCGATACAAGTAGCCTAGTTACCGCTCAATGGAAGGTTCAATAAATTTAGGCCTTTTTTTCGATACGTATTCAATATATTTCCGTAACTTTAAGAGGCTAGGTAGGTAGAAAATTTTAAATTTTGATCAACACTAAATTAAAGGACAACAATCTAACTTGGAAACCATGACCAAATATTCTCTCTAGCTATGTTAATACTTGTGCAACTTAGAATTTAGAAGCTAAGTCAGATTGTGTCATCCATTTGAATCTATGCATGTGTAGTATGTTTTCACAAGCAAATTAACGTGTATCAAAATTAAGTCATTCACAGTTATTAAATTATATAAAAAAAACTATACCAAGTATATAGGTCATAAATTATTTTTTGTGAGTATATCTTAATTATTAAGTACCCTTAATGAAATTTCTGACTTCACGATTCATAAGAGTACTCAACAATGTACCCATTCCCAGTGGCGGAGCCAGGATTTTCAATAAGGTGGTTCAAAATCTGAAAAAATAGACACACGAAGTAGCCGAATGGGGTTCGACATCTACTATATATACCTAAAAAATTATTTTAACCATGTATAAATCATATAATTTTCCGCCGAAGGGGGTTCGGATGAACCCTCTAATTGTAAGGTGGCTCCGCCACTGCTCATTCCGTCTCATATTAGTTGATCATTTTTCATTTTGCACGGTGCTTAAGAAATCATGAATGAGAAGGCAATTTTACTAATTCACCCTTTAAAAAGCTTTTGGGAATTTTACAAACAAATGTGAACACTTTCAAAAAGAATATTTAATAATTAATGCTTTCTTGATTTAATAAAATGGACAACTAATATGAGATAAATATACTGATCAACTAATATGATACGGAGGGAGTAATATATTAGGATTGATCCGGCACCATACACTCATTGGACTCATGTGGTATGATGGATAAACACCCAACATGGGGGTTGTTAAAATATTAACAGCACTCTATTTTGTGGCTCAAATTTCAGTGAACTTTAGATTTCATCGTCTACATAAATCGTTACATTAATCAATATGTATGCTCAGTCACATTTCTCCTCTTCTTCTTTTTACATTCTAGCTAGCTAGGATATATCACTAGAGTATTGTTGCACAATATATATTTGTTTTCTTAAAAAAAACATGACAAGTGAGCAGCAATTATCTGTCTATTGTAACCAAATAAATTCTGAATCAACTGGTGAGAGTAACATAGATCAAAACCTTAGTCAACGACGAAATGCTAATTACAAGCCAAACATTTGGAAGTACGACATCCTCCAGTCTCTTAAAAGCCAATATTCAGTAAGCTTATGATGATTTTTATCTGTTATACTTCACGTGAAATTAGTATTTTGGAACTACAAAAAATCCTAGACTTTTAGGAAAGTTTCTAGAATAATCTAGTGTAGTCACTTGGATAAATATCTTGTAGAAATATCTAGATATTCTAGAGTAGAAGATAATGTTACTAGATTTTTCTTCTAGATGTTCTAGGGGAATTAGATATTTGTAGAGAATCATGGAATAGTCTAGATTTTGTAGTATCTAGAACTATCCATAGGTAAGTATAAATAGGGGATGGTATTGTACATTTGAAATCAACCCAAAACAAAGACAATTCAAGAGTCTTCTTCCATAAACAAGTTCTTCTTTCTAGCTTACTCTTCTTTATTAATTGAATCTTCCAATCTTAGTTAACAATCTTGAGTTAGTAAATTACCTGCTTAGTCGTGCAATTTTTTTAAAAACTATATTATATATATATATATATATATATATATATAAAAAGGTTAAATGACTTAATCCGGTATATAAGACGAACACAACCCCTTTACCTGATGACCAAAAGAACTTTATGCAATTTTCAATTTTATAACAGCTGATACTTTAATATTGTGCCACGTTAGACGCCAACTTTTAAAACTACTTGTCGTACCATTATAATGCTGATTAAAATAAAAAAAGGTAGTGTACTTGAACACGAATGTCTTTATCATCATATTGAAAGTTATAGTATAATGTTGTTAATCATATTGAAAGTTATAGTATAATGTTCGTTAATTACTCCGACCAGGATGTTGATGTTATGAGCTGTACGTGGATAAAAAAACCATCACACACTTAAATTGTTCTTATGGACAGTACTTACCTATTTTATATTTTTTAACTTATTATCTAATAATAGGAATAACGAGAATTGTTATTTTACAGGGTAAATTTCATAAATGGCAAACAGATTCAAGTAAATAATGTTTTATATCTATAGTTTATCTAATCATGCTTTATGACTATAGTTTAATTTGCTATACGGCTTTAGATTTGTACATCTCCATTTTTTTGTTTTAAATTTATACAAGTATTTTTTGAATAAATGGATACATGATGCTAAATACGCTAACAAAAAAATTACAGAATTCCATAACTCACGCTAATCGTTTTTAATAAAATATTTTGCCCAAAATGATTATACTACGATACTAACACCAATATTTACATAAATTAATTACTATATACAAGTATATGCATATGTATAAATATACAAATATTTGTATAAATATAGAACTATTTGTATTTATATATAATTATAAATTATATGTGTGTATGAATATATGACTTAAATATACAAATATATAAATACACCTTAATATAGTTATGTATATATGGAATCAAATCACAATTTTGTATGTGTATAAATAATAACTACTATACAAATTGCTATATACATTTAGAATTTATACGAATACCATCTAATGAATCAGACACAACCTCATCAGATGTTATTGACTGATTACTATTAGAATCACTGTTTTTGGCTTTCCTCTTGTTTCCTCCTTCAACTATTTTGATGTCGCTTGCCTTAACATTATTGATAACTTGTTGCAATGCCATTTAGTCATTCTTTTTCTTGATTTTCAACTCTTGAATATATTTTTTCCTCTTCAATTTCTCTAGATTTTGCAATAGACCCTGCATTGACTCCAAAATCTTGTGTTAAACCCAGCGAAAATTTGGAAGTGAAATAAATCCTGATTAGAAGGGAGAGAGTAAATTTCGAAATTCAAATTGGATGTGTATGAGTGATTTTAGGAGAGAATTAGAGAATAGAGAGAGGAGAGATAAAATTGTGTTTGTATAAATGAGTATACAAAAGCCGGGAAGAATACTTATGTTTCGGTATACAAAGTAGGTGTGGGTCTCATATTTAATAGCAAAATATATTAAACTATAGTCACACACAGTAATTAAATGAAATTATATCCTCATTAGATAATAAACTAGCAATGTAATTTTCCCAAAATAATGCAGGAAGGGAAGTACAAAAGAGAAGCTCAAAAGTTGAAAGAGGAAGTTTTGTTGCTTGTGGCAGAAATAGAGAATCCATTGACCAAATTAGAGCTTATAGATAGCATAAACAAAATGGGCCTCTCTCATCTCTTTGACAAGGAAATCATAGTGTTTCTACAAAACATGGAATTTGCAAAGAAGCTGAAGGATTCTGGCACTGAAATGGATCTCTATTCAACTGCCTTATATTTTAGGATTTTTAGGCAGTGTGGCTATAATGTGACACAAGGTACGTACGTACACAAATATCTATATATAATATGATATTCAAATTAAAATTTCACCATAAACTTATTTATTTGGCTCAAATTAAACCTCTCCGATCCTCCATTGAATTATATATATATATTCAGTCAAACACCATCACATAAATTGAAAACTTATATTTGTAACACAGATGTATTCCATAGCTATATGGATGAACAAATCGAGGTAGACGCAAACATGGATCCAAAAACAATGATGCAACTATTTGAAGCTTCTCACTTGGCCTTAAGGGATGAAAATATGTTGGATGAGGCTAGAATATTTTGCACTAAGAATTTGAAAATTAGTTGTAATAATATTATTCCAATGGAAATGCCACTGCATTGGAAGGTGGAATGGTACAACACTAGAAAGCAAATCTCCAAACTGGAAAACGAAAAAGAAGAAAGGGTGTCAAACTTGAAGCTTCTTCAACTAGCTAAACTCAACTTCAATATGGTTCAAGCTGAGCATCAGAAAGATCTTGTCGATATTTTGAGGTAGAGTTTAACTTTTAGAGCAAAATAATAAAACCAGACATTCTGTGGGACAAATAAAGGAATTATTTAATTTGTTTATTTAAAAGGAAGATATTCTTCAAAATATTTTTTTTTACATATTATCCTGTTTTTTGGAGAAATTAATATATAAAGAGGAAATAGGGAGACAGCAAAATCGACTTCTATGATCTTATCCTTGTTATCTCCTGCTTTCATAAAGGTCATAAAGGTCACAAGAGATTCACAACCCTTCATTTTCTTCTATTGTTTGGAGAAATTAATGTAAAAAGAAAAGGAAATTGACATGGTTATCGTGTTGTTAATTTGGTAGGTGGTGGAGGAATTTGGGACTGATAGAAAATGTAAGCTTCAGCAGAGATCGAATTGTCGAAAGCTTTTTGTGGTCAGTGGGTGTTGCTTTTGAGCCTCAACATTCTAATTTTAGGAATTGGCTCACCAAAGCTATCACTTTCATTATAGTAATTGACGATGTCTACGACATTTATGGCACTTTGCAAGACCTACAACTATTCACCGATGCTGTTGTCAGGTATAACAAAAAACTACTAGATATCATGTTAAAGCGTGTGACCATTTTATCTAAACTTATACCGTTAGAAATAACATATTGTTATTATTTAATTATATTCTCGACACTTTTCCTCTTTTCAGATGGGATCCTAAGGAGGTTGAGCAATTACCATCATGTATGCAAATCTGTTTTTGGAAACTATATGATACCACAAATGATGTAGCTCTTGAAATTCAGCAACAAAAAGGCTGGAAATTTCCAGTGTCAACATATCTACAAAAAGTGGTATATATAGTTACTTAATTTTAAATTTAATTATTGTCTATGAAATTAAATCAGTAACATATGACATAAATTTAACACGAAAATAAAACGTTTTCAGTGGGCAGAATTTTGCAAAGCATTGCTTGTGGAAGCTAAATGGGATTCAAAGGGTTATACACCAACATTTAGTGAATATTTAGATAATGGATGGAAATCATCAGGTGGCACTGTGCTCTCTCTTCATGTTCTTCTTGGTTTGGCTCAAGATTTCTCCCAAGTTGATGATTTTCTTGAAAATGAACAAGACCTTATATACTATTCCTCCCTTATAATCAGGCTTGGAAACGACCTTGGGACTTCAACGGTAAGTAATTATTACTGGAAAATCTTAGTAGCTATCTGAATTGTCACCTTGTTGGTGAGGGTTCAATTTCGCACATTGTAATCTCCTCCCCCGATTCTCCTTCTCCACCTTCAAATTTTTTTTAAAAAGTAAGTAATTGCTACTTCCTCCGTTTCAAAAATAATGACTTACTTTCCTTTTTAGTCTGTTTCTGACTTTTTTTTTCTGGCAACAGTTTAATTTCAACTTTCCACGTGACATGTTTAAGACCACAAAATTAAAAGACATTTTGGTAAATTTGCCATATATAACTTTAATTTAGGACTACAAGATTGAAAAGTTTTTTTTTTTAATCTTCTTAAATTTCGTGTCAAATCAAACTAGGTCATTCTTTTTTAAACGGATGGAGTAGTATTTAGCAGGACTAATATAATTTCCAATTTATGTTGTTCCTATATATTAATTCCCTTGTACTTATCTTTCAAATGACATAATATTGTGAAAAGAATTACATGATCGGTGTATAGATATAGATATTAAATTATTGGATCTGACATTTCCGAGTACATATAATACAGGCTGAATTGGAAAGAGGTGATGTGTCTTCATGTATATTGTGTTACATGAGGAAAGAAAATGTTAAGGAAGATGTAGCAAGGAAGCATATCGAAGAGATGGTGATAGAAACATGGAAGATGATGAACAAACATTGTTTTGGGAATTCATCACCATTAATAAAGCACATAATGAATATTGCCCGTGTTACACATTTCATATATCAAAATGGAGATGGATTTGGTGTTCAAGATAAAGAAACTCGACAACAAATCTTATCTTCTTTGGTTCAATCTCTTCCTCTCAATTGATGACAACAAATAGTACTACGCATGCAATATTGGCATATCTTGATTATTAGAGAGAGAGCAAAATATAGTGGATATGTACTAAGTCCTTTTCTTTCCTTGATTGTAAATCTTGAAATTAAACATTCTTTGTCAGCCACTAAAAATGTAATGTATTACTAGTAGCTTTCATGAATTTTAAAAAAAAAATTGAGTGGAAGAGTTTTCTATTTTTGGTATGTGTTTACTTTGATCCTTTATTCTAAACTTGACAGATTTATTAAAAAAATATGTGTTAAATTTATTGTGAATCTTACATAGCTAATAAAATTTACTAGTAAGTGTGTCAATTCCTCCAAGTGATTATGTACCATGTGAGGCTTTTCCTGGTCAATTGGGATTGTGATGGAGTGGTAAATACTCCTTTATCTTTTTTATATATTTTTTAAATATTTTGAATTTTCAATTATTATACTACTTTTTACGTAGTTTACAAAAATATAAATTTCATTTTAAAAAACTTTGAAGATTTTATAAGCGAATTCACGGTCAAAATTAAATTATTTAACTCTCAAAAAAAGAAATGTGTCACGTAAATTGAATCATGTTAAGTAATGTTTTTAGTCAGAAAAATTCAGAAATTTCCCACTGTTTTAGAGTGAATTTATTTCCTTCTATACATTTTTCTTGTGATGGGATATGAATGAGAAAATTATATTTTATAATTTTTTACTTATTTGCAGTTGCAAAATCTTTATTTTTTTAAGTAAAAGAATTTTTTTTAATATTATATAGTGTTAACTTGCATGGAATATATAAAAAGTTGGGCCAAGGTATAGTTCCTTTCACTAAACGTTATCACCCATGTCTTATTTTGTTGAATGAAATTATGTTCGCCATAATAACTTAACTTTTTATATAAAATGATAGTCATATAATTTAATATAATGATATATATATATATTTTAAGTTCAAACCTTACTATGGCCGCTCAAAAGCAACACCTACGGACCGAACAGACTTTCAATATCTACGCCCAAATGGGTCTTTAGTGTTAAAAATAAATGGTCAAAATATCAAAATGTATGGCGGAACAGACTTTGCCAAAAATGTACTAAATACACTTTCACTATCTACGGCCAAATGAGTCCTTTGTGTTTAAAATAAATGGTCAAAATATCAAAATGTATGACCGAACAGACTTTGCTAAAAAGGTACTAAAATACACTTTCAGTATCAAGGCCAAATGAGTCCTTTGTGTTTAAAATAAATGGTCAACATATCAAAAAAATAAATTATAATTACAAAATGAATAAAGATTATGAATATAATTTTATATATTCTCTGGATTATATTTGAACCTAAAATCAAGTCACTGCTTATACGGTAGGGCATGTGAGATTTTCACAGATTTATTGTGATTATCCCTGGTTCATTAAAACTTTCACGTTTACCAAATATAAAAATCGTATTTGTATGTTATAGTTATAGTTTGCATAATTGTGCTCCATAGCAAACTTTATGTTTGCTATGGAGCATCAGATTGTATAAATCGCTGGGAGCATCAGATTTGTATAAAATTGTTGGCAGCCTCTCATTTGTATAAATCATTGGCAGCCTCTCAATTCAATTTTATAATCTGTGTTTGTATAAAGTGAGAAAGAGAGAAAGACAAAAGAAAACTGGGCAGTGAAGATCTGTATTTGTATAATTATAAGTATATAGGACGAAAATATATGTATTTGTATTTGTATATACACTTTTCTCTCGCTTTATACAAACACAAACGCATTTTATATATTTGTGTTTGTATAAAGTGAGAAAGGCGAGGGAGAGACTGACGAGCGAGAGAGGGAGAGTGGCGAGCGAGAATTTCAGGGAGAGAGGCGAATGACAACAGTTTGCTACGGGTTACAATTAAATCAAACTGTGGCTATAACATTTAATTTGAATTAATAGTTTGCTATTATATACCATTTTTTTCTAGGGTAATATCAGTTTTCACTTGAAGTTACGAGACTCTTACGATTAAATTGTTTAATTTGGTGTACATATTTAGTACCAATGAATATTTTCCATCAAAAGCATTTGATTTAAACTAATGTTTATATAGTTGATAGGTCTTAAATATTTATATTTTTATACTAAATTAAGACGTATGCTTTTTATTTGTTTTTAAACAATGGATAAAGTTAACTATATTCACATTGAAGAAATTTCGAAGTTAGTTCACAAAAATCGTTATATGTATGGTCTTATATGTATGGTTTTGGGAAAAACGTTCGAAATATATTTGAACTTTGACCGAAATTGCTGTAATAATCCCAAATTTTGGGAAAGATCTATTACCCTGCATTATTTAATAGTGTATTTTAAACATATATAGGTGTCCACGTGGACATCATAAATATTGCATCATTATAAATAGTAATTTGTCCAGTTGGACACTTATATATCTTTGAAATACACTATTAAACAGTGCAGGGGATAATAGATCCTACCCAAACTTTGAGATTGTTATAGCAATTTCAATCAAAGTTCGAATATATTTCAGACTTTTTTCCCTATGGTCTTCTTTTCTAGATTTCCAGTATTATCAAGGAAAGGGAATTAAATTTGACTTCTACTATGCCAAAATAATCAAAAATATTCTTGCAATTATAAAGATGGTTCAAAGACATTTTTCTTTTATTAGAGATTGTCTAATATGAGCGCTCAATTCAATGTAACACTCAGGTGTGGACGCTCAATTTCACGTAACACTGACATTTTTATGTAGTGGATCTCACGTGGCATGTCAACTCACCGCCTCCAACACATTTTAATAGTCCCTCCACTTCTTCTTCCCCTACTAACACCTCCTCCCCCTCCACCACCATCAACACCATGGCCATTTTAATTTCACCACTAACAGTAAATATCAAACATTACAACGTACCTCTTTACAATTTTGACTTTTATTATTATTTTATTTTTTGAAATTATTATAGTCAAAAAATTATGTACTTTTTTTATTTTTATTTTATTTTTTTTTGTAGAAAATGATGAATACCTAACTCAAATATTTTCCACACGGAGTAAACTAATAACACGTTATTCGTAAGGGCGACTGCATCAAGTTTCAAAGAAGAAGAAAATTAATTGAGTATTTCTTCCTTGAAATTAATATTTCCGCGTCCATGCAATACTTTTCTCATCTTGCATAGCTTACAACGTTTTTTTTTTCGTATTTTTAAGTTGCTATTCGAATTTAAGGAGGTCCTATTCCATTTTATTTTATTGATTTCTTACGTAATTATACAGTTGACAAAAAAAAAAAATCAATAAAAGTGGCCGTATGTATATTTAATATATGATATTGTGTAAATTGTTATATAATATATATATATATATACCTGTTTTTTTCTTTCGTTTTAATTTGTTTGTCTTATTTTTTAATTTTTTATATATTTAAAAAATTACGTGAAAATACTATCTATCATGATAATTGACAACTTAAAATATTTTTAAAATATATATAAAAATTCGATTGATTCATAAAATTAATCTACATGTGTCACATAAAATGGGACAAAAGAAGTAACATGTATTATTTAATTTGGAAACTACATATAAAGTATTGTAAATCTCAATAATTAACATATTTCATTGACTCTTGAAATTCTTCTGCGCTACATATATTGGGACAAGGGAAATAACATATATTATTTAAAAATTACGTAAAAAGTACTATAAATTACAATAATTACCAACTTAAAATATTTAAAAATCATATTAAAATTTAATTGACTTTCTAAATTTTATCTATGTCACATAAAATGATAGAAAAAAATATAAGATATTGAGCTTGTGCTAGCACGGGCACTTATATATGTTGTATCAATATTGTATAAATAATATATAAGCGTAATATGATATAAAATTATTTATTGTAGATGTATATACATGCATATACACTATTTGTACATTGTAACAGTTCATCTTTCTTAATAAGTTGATTTTTTTTCTTCAATTTTATCCAACTCAAATCTTCTCTAATTAGTCTCAAATTTTAGATATAAACTTAATTTTTTAATTTTTTTTAAATATATTATTCACTACCAACGATTCACATTTAATCATTAGAATTTGAGCTAAGCATTGAATAGACAAAGAACTATTTGTTTGACTAAGAAAATAAAGGGAAAATTGTATATAATAGCAAACTATTAATTCAAATTAAATGTTATAACCATAGTTTGATTTAATTGTACCCTATAGCAAACTGTTGCTATTTCGCCTCTCTCCTGGTGAATCTCGCTTGCCACTCTCGTTCTCGCTGGCAGTCTCCCTCGCTTTTTTACAAACACAAATGTATAAAATGCGTTTGTGTTTGTATAAAACGAGAGAAAATTGTATAGATACATATATTTTCGTTCCCCTCTCTCCCCTCTCCCAGATCTCGCTCACCACTCTCACTCGCCTCACTCACTTTATACAAACACAAATGTATACATTGCGTTTGTGTTTGTATAAAGCGATAGAAAATTGTATATACAAATACAAATGCATATATTTTCGTCATATACACTTTTAATTATACAACTACGATCTTCCCCTACCCAATTTTCTTTTGTCTTTCTCTCTTTCTCGCTTTATACAAACACAGATTATACAATTGATCTTTTGTATATGTATACCGAAATAGAAACATATTATACAACTGCTTTCTTTTGTATATGTATAGCGAAATATACATATTTATGTTTGCTATGGAGCGCAATTATGCAAACTATAGCTATAACATACAAATAAGATATTTATGTTTGTTATGTGCGAAAGTTGCTCTAAAATAAAATAACAGTACCTGTAAATGTTATCTATGAACTCAACTCTAAAATATAAAAGAAATTCAAAAATAATTCTTCGTGCTTTCCATGAATAAATAGAATTTAAAAATTACCCGTGTCACGACCACCATATACTGTACAAAAGCCCAATAAAATTGACATGATAAAGAGTGAAACAAACTAAAACAAAAAAATCGAAGGCCCTTACGACAATCAACATCATCATATGACATCATTACATGAGTATTTGATTTTTTTTTAATTTCCTATCCGATATTTAACCCAAAATCTAGCTAGTTTAAGAGTTAAAAAATGCTACACTCATCCCTTAAGTCAACAATGTGAGACTCTTTTGTCACATGACGACACGACATATGGAGCATGAACAATTGAATATATGTGACACGACATATGGAGCATGAACAATTGAATATGGGGGTTCAACATCGAAAAATGAGAATATTTGAGATGGATTTTGTTTTGATATGATCATATAATGAAATAAATCTTGGGCTAATTCAACCAACAAAACTAGTTCAAAAAATGAGAATCGTACAAATAATATTAAAATGATAGTTTAGGTATGAAAATCACACTCGATATTTTTTAACACTAACTAACTCATTAGTATACATCAACCCATGATGTAAGTGTGAAGCTGAAATGTACGTGGGAAGAAAATATAGTGTTCAACTACCACCCATAGCAAGTTGAAGTTGAAACGTATGTACATGGACCATGGTCATGAGAAAATTCAGTTTTCAACTACCACCCATGTACGTACGTAATTGCTTAATTACGCATGTTGCCTGCTTATTCCCCTTTAATTATTACTCTATTAGATAGTATATATATTTCATACCTTCTAATGTGCTACTCTCTATTATCTAAAAATCATGGCTTGCAGAAACATAGTGTCAATTGTTTCAACCATGCAGACACAGAAACTTCATCATAATAAAGAAAAAAAAAGTTATCCTGAAAAGATTTCTACCTATAAACCAAACATTTGGAAATATGATCATCTACTTTCTCTTACAAGTCAATATTCTGTGAGTATTCATAATCTTAAGTCATTTAATTATTACCTACGTACTTTCCTAGTTATTAGTATTACATATTACATTTGTTCGTGCAGGAAGAGAAGAACAAAGTTAAAGCAGAGAAGCTAAAAGAGGAAGTGGATTGCACGTTTTCAGATACTGCTAGTCCAGTTGCTCAGCTAGAGCTTATAGATACAATTGATAAACTTGGCCTAAGTAGTTACTTTGAGGTTGAAACACAGAAAGCTTTGGAAAATACAATTATGTACTCCATGAAAAGTAGTTCCAATCACTATGCTACTGCGTTGTGCTTCAGGCAGCTTCTTATTAGGGAACATGGCTACAATGCTTCACAAGGTATCGATTTGAGAAATTAACTCTTTAAGTTTGAACATTTTCGTATTACCACTCTTTACTCTTTTTAATTTGTTGTATATAAATGCAGATATGTTAAAGGATTTATTCGATGGGAAAGGGAAATTAGCTTCAGATATGAAAACATTATTGGAGTTTTTTGAAGGGTCCCATCTTAGCATGGATGGTGAAAACTTACTAAATGACATAAGATTACTGTCAGATATTGTTGACAGATTTACTAGTAATCCCTTGGCATGGAGAGTGAGATGGTACGATGTTAGAACACACATTATTACTGCTCAAAATTCCAACAACACAAATCCAATGTTGCTCAAATTAGCTAAACTTAACTTTAATATCATTCAAGCCACGCACCAAAATGATCTCAAAGATGTAATAAGGTAAGTATATTAAATCATTTTCTTTTCTTGACGGACGGTCGGTCGGATCCATTATTTTATCAAATATTTATTTGTTTTTGTGAATTAAACAGATGGTGGAGGAATCTTTGCATAGTTGAAGATTTAGAGTTTACAAGGGACAGAATAGTAGAAAGCTTCTTTTACGCTGTAGGAATTGCATCAGAGGCTCAACATGGAAGCATTAGAAAATGGATCACCAAAGTGATACAATTAGTCCTAATAATAGATGATGTTTATGATATTTACGCTTCTTTAGCCGATGTGCAACAATTCACTCGTGCCATAGAGAAGTAGGTTTGATACAAGTTAATTAAAATCAATTAAGTTGTTAAATATTTAAATGCATAATTACAATAATTAAAAACAAGTTTAATTTTGACATTAAATTAGATGGGACCCAAATGAAGTAGAGCGGCTACCAGAGTGTATGCAGATCTGTTTTAGGGCGTTGCATGCTACCATGGAAGAGATATGTGTTGAAATTCAAGAACAAAAGGGTGGCCCTTCAACATTACCTTATCTGAAACAAGGGGTAAGTACTAATTCTAAAGTAGTCTTTTTCTTTCTCATGTAACATATGTTTTGGATAATGCTTGTAAACAAAATAAAATGTAGTTTTGAAATATAATTTAGATTCACACCACGTAAAATATCAAAAGCAGAGGAAGATCAACAATATATAGGCCATTTGGGGTAGGTGTCTTTTTTTTTTTGGGGGTGGGGGGTGGGGTGGGGTAGGTTATTTATACATATTAAGTAGATTTTAAAATATATACTTCTTCTGTCTCAATATATATGTGACACTTTTCATTTTTCAAGAGTCAAA
>JAJONR010011119.1:0-15539 GCA_029582245.1 Solanum etuberosum | reverse complement strand
CCTTATTTTGTTTCCTTTTTGTTTAGGACATGTTTTTCTATAAATAGGGTATGTAAACCTCATTTTTGGGGGTTAGACATTATTGTTTACTTTTAGTTCTTAATATTTTCTTGGGAATTAAGTTGCAAACTTTTGCAATTTGATTTCCGAATTTCGGTTTATAAGATTTTTGCTTTGAAATTCAATTGGAGATTACGGGTTTCTTCTACTCTAAACGTAAGTTCATGAATTCTCTTTACAAAAATATGAATTGTGTTCTTTCAAGCATGAGTAACTAAATCCACAACTAGGGTTGTGGGAACCATGAGCAATTAACAACGTATGATTAATAACTAAGTAATTCTTAAATAGTGTTGATGCATGTATTGGTAATTCTTTTGCTTAGAAGTCTTTTTAACGGTGGCCAACGTTAGAACTCGCCTTGTTGCTACTTGCCGGACCAAGGAGGTAGTTAATAAGAAACGAATTACCAACAGAGATTTAGTGTGATACTATCTAATAGTCTAATGTCAATTAGTGCGAGGGTGAAAACTAAGCCATACATTGATGTGATGTCTAATCTGAGGTAAAGGTAAGGGTTAATAAATTATACACACGTAGCCGGACCAAGGTGCGGAGTGAAATTCGCTATTTGGAGGACCAATCACTTAGGGATACATATCTTACCAACTTTGCATGTAAAACACTAGGAAAGGATTACTTTTATTAGGAATACCACGTTAAGAGCTTATGAGGAACACATACACCCTAGTTTCTCTCTCTCATTGATAACAACAAAGTTTGAATCTTGCTCACTTATTACTTAAACAACAATCAGTTATTTGTTTCACAAATCCCCCCCTTTTATTTACTTGTCTCAGAAATAAGTTGACTAAACAAATATAATAGTGAGTTAAGTTTAAGTCTAAACCATATTCCTCGTGGGATCGACCCCAACCTACAAGTTGGGTTCTTTATTTGACAATGATCGCTTATACTTCTTTAGGGAGGTGCAATTTGAGCGTATCAAACTTTGGTGCCGCTGCCGGGGAATAAGGCTTTTGGATTAAGTTTAACTACATTATTGAACTTTAGTCAATTATTTCCTAATTTTATGTTTTCTTTTGTTTTTGTTTTCTTTAGGTTTCTACTCTAGTGTATGCCAAGTACACGGAGTCGAGGTGAACCACTGACCCCATACAATCCAGAGTTGAGCAAAACTTTGAGAAAAATGAATAACTAAGGGGTCCGTAATACTCTAGTCATAGAGGAGCCTGAGGAACAAGTGAATAATGAGAATGCTCAGGTTCAGGGTGATAATCTACTCGGAGATGCATTGAGGGTGCAGAACTCACCTGAACCAAGACTGCATGATAATTACAGGGTCAACTTCAATACTGTTGAATCGAAAGGACCTATTGTTCTCCCCCCTCTACCTCCAGGGCATTCATTCGTGGTGACTAGCAGTTTGATTCAAATGCCTACAGCAAGAGGTTTGTTCTCTGGTATGGCTTCGGAAGATCCGCATGGGCACATGGCTAAGTTGAGGAGCGCTTGCAAGAGTTGTGTGGGTCGACCAAAGTTGGACATGAATGTCATAGGGTTGAGAGTCTTCCCTCTATCACTGACCGAAGATGCTGCGGTATGGTTTTATGAGCTCCCTTACAACTCGATTCACACATGGGATCAAATGCACAAGGTGTTCATGGCAAAGTATTTTCCGTTGTCCAAGAAGCTGAATCACAAGGACAAACTGAACACCTTTGTAGCACTACCTGGAGAGTCTGTGAGTAATTCGTGGGATAGGTTCACTGCATTCATACGAAGTGTTCCAAAGCACCGCATTGATGATGAGTCACTGAAGGAATACGTCTACAGAGGTCAAGATGACAATGGTAAGGTTGTGATTGATACTATCGCTAAAGGATCATATGATGTGTGCACTTTTGAGGAGATCGCAGAGAAACTAGAGAAGATTTCCCGAAATAATAAAGCATGGAGAACTAGAAAGTCAGACACTGGAAGAAACACTTTTGCAGTTCAAGCTGCACCTAGTTAATCGGCCGATGACATTCGTGAGGAGATGGCTTAGATGAGGACAGAACTTGGGTTAGTATTGAAGCATGTGAGTGGAGGTGCAGAAAAGGTGAATGCGGTAAACTACTTGACTAGAACTTCACCATCACTAGTTGATGAATACTACTATGAGGAAAATGCTTACTTAGTGAATGATCAGACGAGGAGTTTTCGAGCCAACGACCAAGGTTCCAATTCGGATAATTGGCGCCAAGGTCAAGGAAACCAAGGTCAGAACTATGGTAACTACAATCGAGAGGGTCATTATGTCCGGGACAACAACTACAATCGGAACAACTATGGAAACAGGAACGAGAGAGTTGGGCCTTATGTTCCACCTACAAATTGGGAATCTGGGGGTAGTATGTCATGGATTGAGGATATGATGCAGAAGATGATGAAGAGGTTTGACAGGACTGATGAGAATGTGAAAGAGATGCGAAACGACTTGTCTGGAATTGGTCAAAAAGTTGATGCCCATGCAGTGTCGATCAAGCAACTAGAGCAGCAGATGAATCAGTTGTCCACAGTAAACCCACGTCAGCCTAGCACACCATCCAGAATCCAAAGAATGATGGGCATTGTATGGCAGTCACTACTCGAGGGGGTAAGCAAACCATGGATCCACCTATGCTGTCTGAGGTTGAAATTGTGGTTGAAAATGATGATGATGAGATTGAGGTTACTGGAGAGTCCAAGAATGCTACAGAAAAGGAAGCGGAGATAACCCAAAAAGTTGTTCCCATGACTAGACCTCCACCTCCATTCCCGTAGAGATTGCTGAAAAAGACCGAAGAAGGAAAATACCACAGGGTCATAGCTATGCTGAAGCAACTGTCCATAAATATCCCGTTAATAAAAGATTTGGAAAAAATGCCTGGGTATGCTAAATTCATGAAAGATTTGGTGACCAAAAAGAGGGCTGTTAGTTTTGAGAATGAAGAGAAACTGCAACATTGTAGTGCTATTGCCACTAGGTCACTTGTGCAAAAGAAAGAGGACCCTGGAGCATTCACTATTCCTTGTACCTTTGGGAAGTCACACTTTGCGAAAGCTTTGTGCGACTTGGGGGTCAGCATTAATTTGATGCCATTGTCCATTTATAAGAAATTAGGTTTAGGAACTCCGAAACCGACTGTTATGCGTTTACGTATGGCCGACAGAACTGTGAAGAGGCCCGTTGGAGTACTCGAAGATGTCCTTGTGAATGTGGGGTTGTTCATTTTTCCAGCAGACTTTGTGATACTCGACTGTGAGGTTGATTTTGAGGTTCACATCATCTTAGGGAGACCATTCCTTGCTACTGGGTGCGCCTTAGTCGATATGGATAGAGGGCAGATGAAGTTCCGACTGAATAATGAGGAGGTCACTTTTAACATATGTAGGTCTATGAAGGAAGGAGGTGATGTTAAGTCGGTATCGGTGGTGAATCATACTATGGAGCAAGAGTCTGAAGTGCCTATTGAGAAGAGGATATGTGTTGATGCACTAGCAGAGGTAACATTGAAATAATGTTTTTGTGTCATGTTTGCAGGAAATAGGCTTGGACGTGATTTAGTGAGATGACAGCTGAAAAATATGCAGAAGTAGCCACCCACGAAGGGACCTACGGACCGTAGGTCCTATGACGGTCCGTCGATGGTGGGCGTAGATGGGAGCATCAGGGAAGTCTGACCAAGTGTGGAACCACAAAGTAACCTACGGACCGTAGGTCGACCTACGGGCCGTCCTGCACATCCGTAGAAGATGTTCAGAGAGTCGAAGTTCCAGTACCTGATGAAAATCCTAAGTGTGGAGCCACGGAAGAGGACCCACGGACCATAGGTCAACCTACGGTCCGTCCTGCGCGTCTGTCAATGATGAACTGGGAGTTGAAGGTTCCAGGCCTTGCAAAAAAAAGTCTATGTGTTAACCAACGGAGGGGACCTACGGACCCTAGGTCGACTCACGGTCCGTAGGTTGAGTCGTCGACCAAAGCCGCGTCCAGAAAGTTTATTTCCTTATTTTGTTTCCTTTTTGTTTAGGACATGTTTTTTCTATAAATACGGTATGTAATCCTCATTTTTAGGAGTTAGACATTGTTGTTTACTTTTAGTTATTAATATTTTCTTGAGAATTAAGTTTCAAACTTTGGCAATTTGATTTCTGGATTTCGGTTTATAAGATTTTCGCTTTGAAATTCAATTGGAGATTACGGGTTTCTTCTACTCTAAATGTAAGTTCATGAATTATCTTTACAAAAATATGAATTGTGTTCTTTCAAGCATGAGTAACTAAATCCACAACTAGGGTTGTGGGAACCATGAGCAATTAACAACGTATGAATAATAACTAAGTAATTCTTGAATAGTGTTGATGCATGTATTGGTAATTCTTTTGCTTAGAAGTCTTTTTAACGGTGGACAACGTTAGAACTCGCCTTGTTGCTACTTGCCGGACCAAGGAGGTAGTTAATAAGAAAAAAATTATCAACAGAGATTTAGTGTGATACCATCTAATAGTCATATGTCAATTGGTGCGAGGGTGAAAACTAAGCCATACATTGATGTGATGTCTAATCTAAGGTAAAGGGTAAGGGTTAGTAAATTATACACACGTAGCCGGATCAAGGTGCGGAGTGAAATTCCCTATTTGGAGGACCAATCACTTAGGGCTACATATCTTACCAACTTTATATGTAAAACACTAGGAAATGATTACTATTATTAGGAATACCGCGTTAAGAGCTTATGGGGAACACATACACCCTAGTTTCTCTCTTTCATTGATAACAACAAAATATTAAATCTTGCTCACTTATTACTTAAACAACAATCAGTTATTTGTTTCATGAATCCCCCCCTTTTATTTGCTTGTCTCGGAAATAAGTTGACTGAACAAATATAATAGTGAGTTAAGTTTAAGTCTAAACCATATTCCTCGTGGGATCGACCCCAACCTACAAGTTGGGTTCTTTATTTGACAACGATATCTTATACTTCTTTAGGGATGTGTATTTTGAGCGTATCAATAATTGGTTGCAACACACGTCCAGATCTCGCTTACGAATAACATCGTAATTTATCTAGACCCTTGCACCTAACCCATCGATGACTCTCTTTCCGATAACAAGTACACGAAATTTGAGAAATTACCACTTGCATAATTTTGAACATTTAGGCTAGTATATTACACACGTAAAAATTCAGACAAGCAATACTTTGCACAAAATCATATCATAGCATCCCCGCAAATATATTTTTCACACCAACAGTTAATTCAGACAATTACAAGCACATATTCACAGTTTCAAATCACAACTCACAGACCAGTCCAAATTAATAATTAGTTCGCCCTATAGATGACCATTACTGATCATTCATGTATTTATACAACCTCTAAGGCCAGATACCAATTGGAGCCTTCTCAGTTCCAATTTACCTTGTTTGTATCCCTTCAGCCGTGACTACGACATCCAGTTCACTTTGTTGAGATACTAATTAGAATCGAGAGATACCAATTGGACTCAACTCATACCACAAGCGATGACTCACACGAAAGGAGAGAAGAAATGAAACGAGTTCCTAGAATGCTTCAAAGCTTCCTGAAGATTAGATGTGGACGTCAACACACCCATCCGTAGGAGTCTACTCCAAATTTGCTCTTGTACAGGGAGACCGGTAACCTGGGCTCTGATATCAATTTGTCACGACCCAACCCACCGGGCCATGCGGGCACCTACTCTAACACCTAAGTAGGAGCACCGTTGATTTCTAAGCAGTGAAAAACATGTGGAAGATTTGGAAAACTAAAATAAAACAAATTCATGGAGATTTCATAAAATAAGAGTTTTAAAATAATTCGAGTTAAAACTTGTAAAGTAATTAACACCCCAGGGATCTAGTCTAAACAGGCACAAGAGATTCTAAGATTACAAGATGCGAACTAAGTAACAAAAGACACAGCTCCCACCACATGGAAGAAAACATAGGAGCTATTGGAGATTATCTTCGCCTTCACCTATGAGACATCACCGAACCTGCATCCAGTCTATGCCAAAAAGGCATAGCAAGAGTAGTATCAGTACAAAACCACACGTACTGGTAGGCATCATCGGTTAACCTGAATACCCACCGCATAATATAAGAAATCGACCAGTAAAACATGCAATAAGACTATTAATTCCTCCACATTTGGATATTTTACTGCCCTTACAATTTCCGAATATTTAATTCATACTAGTACACTTGACTCTAACCCCTTACTCGTTCCGTTCTTGATCACAACTTAACCATTCTGTCTCTCGAAGGAAATTCCGAATATAACTACTACCAGCCCGTCCAGCCACTCACAACACGCCCTTACGTCTTCCACATCACCACTCCACCCTTGACTCCATAATACTTTCTATCAAACCTATTAACCTTTTCAATACTAATTCCCTATCCGGGTAATACTTACTATTCAACATTTACGACGTAAAGCCACCCCGATCCTCCACCACAATACACACTGCCACCTCTCTAAGGTACACATAGTGACACCTAAACCCTTAGTCTCCACTTATCATATCACATCCCGATTTGGGCCTAACCATTCACAATTCATTACACAACTGATATACCCAGTTAACTTACAACACCTCAACCCACGCATATATCCATGTATAATGCATAATCCAGTTATCATTTCAGGAGCAATGTACAATTCCACATTCTCACTAATAAGCATATATGATAATTCAATGATCCTCTCATGGAACCCATACCCAAATTGTTAGTGTGCCGGATTGTGACACCCGATCCAAGTTAGTACAACCACAATCACAATCACATCCATAATGTACAATACTCAATCATATAGCCAAATACACTAGTTCATGGCATGCATTGTTTATAATCAATTAATTAGGTTCGTTTTCCACATTTTGATTCTTCGCATACACGCGTGCATATAATATCACAATAAATCGACATCAATCTCACAATTAGGAAATCAAACCATCACCTAGCCCTAGTTCATCGACTAAGCTTCCTCCTACGATATACGTCTGATGTAACACCTAGGACACAAGTACAATCATCTCATTTCAGTGCACGAAAGCCTATGCATGAATTCTACCATCGAATTCTAGTATACTACGCAGTGAATAATGGGTTTATAACTACTTAATTAATAAACCTAGCCTACCTGGGCGCCAAGCATTCGCAGAGGAATTGTAGCTCCAATCCAGGTTTTTGAACTACGAGACGATGGATTTTGATTAGAAATCCACAATCTATCGACCTCCTTACGCTAGAAATCTCTTTTTCCTTCCCTCCCAAGCCTAGAGCAACCTTTTGAGGGTATCTAGGGTGATCCTCGCCTCTTTTGGTGTTTTTGGAAAAAGAAAAAAATCAGACTTCACGTTATCTACATTCTGTCTCGCCCATCCCGCTCTGGTGGCCACTTATCCCGCTAGAGCCCCGCCTCCCTAGCGGCATCTGGCCCGCTCTGGTGGTTTGAGGGGCCCAGTTTTCCTGACATTTTTCATTTCCTAATTAACGACAATTCAGGTCGTTACAAAAAGCTAAAGAAAACTAGGAACTCTATGATCATTACAGACTTTATAAAATTAAACTCTATGATGATATTACAAACGAGGATGCTTAAGTAATGCAAAAATATAAAAGTCAAGAATAAAGTTGAGCTATCAACCCCAAAAGATAGCTTGCTCGTTTAACTTAACTTGAAGTATTTTTCTCTTGTCTTCTTCGTGAAATAAATCAAACATTACTTGATAGTTCATCACTTCTTGAATTTATTTGATGTTGTTGACAATGGCATATGGTTCTGAATTGCCAGTCGCATCGGTAGGTACTTTAGAATAAATTCTCCATCACCATACCGTACTTATGCACCTTGTCAATTCCTATTATGTCATCATATTGATCCCCTTGCAATAATTCTAAATGATTTTTTTATAAAAAAAACTAAACTATATTTGGGCAATCAATATTCTTCGAGGCAGTATGTTGAAGACTGAAGTAGTTCCAGTTCTTCGTGGTGAAGAACTCTTTTGTGCTACCATTGTCCAACCGCAACTCTAAAATCTGCTGCATTATATAGAACTCCAACATCATTTGCCCTGATTCAACATAGAGTTGTGGCTTGACAATCACATTCACCATATTAAAATTTTTTTTGCAAGCCAAGTTCATTATTTATATCTAGTTCATCATTAATAGTAGGTAAAACTAATGGTTTTTCACTTCATATCATGATACAACTTGATCATTTTCTATAGTTTGAACACCTAAGGGGTCGAGATTTTTTGCCAGATTTTTCAATTGTCAATGAGTTATTATCATGTGTAAGCTGCCTCGTTCTATTATCTGTATCATTAGAACTTTGATGTGTTCTACAATGCTTCTTCTTTCATTTAAGAGTTGTCATAAATCCCCATGAAATTTTTTCCATCATTTCAATTTTTAATTTATTACTGTTTTGATCATTCTCTTCCCCTTCATTGATAATTTTGTCCTTTTTTCCATAATAGGATGACACGAACTTTCATTGTGGCCTTGATGCTTACAAAAATTACAATATACATCGAAATCTACAATCTACTTTATATAAATATCCTTGACAGGGTTGTATGTTTGGTTGAATGGAACCTAGATAGTGGCCTCCTTTCTAGCTGGACTGACTCAGGAAAGGGTTAATCTTGTTCAAGAGCATGCTTCACAGCCATTCTTTTGTTCTAACAAAATTGTAGAATCTATCTATCGATAATTATTTTCTCGGCAATTAGGAGTCCTGACCAACAATTCGTTTGACTCTTGAAATATTATTTTTTACTTCTATTAATTTTTAGTAAAATATTTTATTACATTTAATAGAATCAAACTGGCCATTAGCTAGCTGTTAATTAGTTATTGTAGAAACACCTATATAGTGAACACAAAATTGAGAACTTTTTCTATTTACTTTCCTATTTGTTAATGTTTATATTTTTTTTTCTTCAGTTAATCATCGGAAAAGCTAATTGAATCATGGGGATACACCTAATTAAATCTTTAAGCTAAGGAGAGTGTATGTGGCATGCCTCAGGATCATTTCTATTTTTTCTATCACTTGTAGCCACAATTTCTAACCGTGGTAAATTCTCAAGTCGAATCCTTGATACTTATAATTTACCTCTTCACTAAATATACTTTTTTTTGTGCTCATCTTCACCTTAACAAAACAATTTGCTTATTTAGGTGTTTATTATTTAATCTCTTCTACTTTAGATGACTCAAAACCTACATAGTAATTACTTTAGAGTGAATTAGTAGAAGAACAATCTCAACCACCTGTAGCTTAATTAATTCTTTGCTTAACTCATGATTTTGAAGTTCGGTTTCTTTTCTCGATGCTGACATTCAACTTAAAATCTAAAAAAATTATGTGTTTTATGTGCTCGTTGTGTTTTGGTGTAAGATCTATCCATTCCCCTTATCTGTGGTTCGTTACTGCATCTGAATCTCCTCCACTAATTACAAAGATTATGAATCTAGCTGCTTATTTTTGTAGTGTTAGGGGTTACAACACTCACCATTAAAGATAATATTATATTGGATGCCTACATACTAGCGTAGTTGTTGTGTATGAAAAATGAGATGTGTTTAATTAGAGTTGTTTCTTGTAGATATGAAAAGAAGCAAGCACCGACTAGTTACCTCATTGTGGACCGAGGAGGAAAGAGCTAGCACGGTAGTCTGGTATAGGTTGTGTAAAAGAAGTGTGGCAACTAATTTTGTTGATATCCAGGTTCTTGCAGACTACTTACATGAAGGAGTAGAAGAACAATCATATTGAAGCTTAGCTACTAATCAAGAGAACAAGTATATTATACTAACCGTATACGCCACAACTTTTTAGCTCAGGAAGCAGACAAAACAAAAATTGTGGTGCTCTAGAAAGATTAGATTGGACCTATTCAAACATTTTCTCAACTTTAACTCCACCCGTGGATCCCTTCTGAGGTAATCCTCAGAAACAAACCCCAATCCCCGCAAAAAAATTATTCAGTTTTCATGAACATCTTTCAGCAGAAACCTAAAAGCATTCATCAAACACAACATAAGACATGTTGGAAAAGGAGTTAGTTTTTACTTGTTGTTTCAAAATTTTCATAGTAACAGAAATGAGATGGATGTTGATTGTTACATGTTTTAGTTTTGATGTGCAAACTTTGCTTCTATGACATCCGTCCTTCTGTTGGTGCGTAAGTTGCCTTACCTAACACATGATGTTGCTATGAGATTTCTAAACACCTTCATGCTTTTAAAGTAATATATATAAGCAATACATTTTAATAAATATAGTTTACAAGGGAACAACTTAACGTCCAAGACTATATATATAAAACATGAGACACAGACTCATTCACCTTTTTATTAATTCATATTTTTGGTAGAATATTTTATAGGCCAAGATGATGCATTTTAATTAGTAGTGGTAACACTAATTTGCTTCTTTATTCAATTTAAGTATTAAAAAAATAACTCAACAATCAAGACGACACATAAGTGTAACTAATACAATACCGATTTGTTTCTTTATTTTATTTAATTTATTATTGTTCATTAACACTCTTACATTGAGTAACTTAAATTATGTGATCGTGACTATGATTTAAGCAAAACATAATGATAATTCAACCAAAGATTTTCCCTTTTTTGATTCATAATTCGTAATTCATCAATGAATTAATATGAATTAAAAAAAAAAAAAATTTTGTCCAATCATCATTATGCTTTGCTTATATCAAATTCAATTAGTTTTAGTATATGATCATACAAAACAATGAAGCATGACTACTAAAACATTCATACATGTGGCCAAAAAATCAAAATATATAAATGAACATAAGAAAAGAATCAATTTTACCAAAAATCCAGGAGGAAAAAATTGAGAACAAACCTTTTTGGTTCTAGGAAAAATCTAATTATATGTTTATGTACTCTTTCATGTGTGTTTGTGTGAGATGTGAGCACTTGCAATAATTTACTCTATTTAGATGAATAGAAATGAGAGATATATTATGAAATAAAATAAAATATAGAATAGAAAGAACAAAGCCTTTGTCAATTTTGTTACTAGTCATCAAAAATTTATTAGAACTAGAAAAAAAATTAAAAAAATAATTACAAATCTTAGTTAACATATCTAATAAAGCAATTACAATATGCTAATCGAACCATCAATATATAGGTGAACACAAGAGCAAACAAGGGAACAAATTTATTAAATACTAAAATGAGATTCGGCTAGAATCAAACTCACTATTACATAATCTAAGTCCTTCATTGTAAGAGTATTAACAAACAATAATGGATTGAATAAAATAAAGAAGCAAATTGATATTATCTCAGTTGTGTTTATATGTCTGCTCTTGGTCGGTGTATTATTCTTCTAATACTTACATTGAATGAAGTTAGTAACATTTTTAGTCTAGTTCATAAGTGTCTATAATTTTTAGTCTATGTAAAATAAAATCAAATAGGCCCCAAAAATTTAATCAAATTTATATTTGAATAATAAAATTCACTACCTAAGTCGATAAATGTTGACCGTTCCTAGACTGTCTGAATACATTTAAATTATTTTTACAAAGTTAATCAAATTTCATGTATATCTCATTTGAACATTCAGTTTCACTACAAATTTTAAGTAGATGTAAATTAAGATAGTTATAACTTTTTTATAAAAGACATTTGTAGTTATTTTCTTTAAAATTAATGTTTTTTATTTTCCATTTTTGGGAAGTGAGAGACTCCATTTCACCTCTCTATAAACTTGTGTAAATATATGAATTATTAAATCTGTGATACAGTTCAAACAATATATATATATATAGTTTATTTAAAACAATCAGTCTGAAACCTTAACAACATTATATGATCAACAATAGTAACACAAATAACTTTATGACCAGAAGTTTGATAAGGTACATTATAGTTCATTATACATCACTATAATGAACCAATTTAAAATATAAAATAATATCGAGTTTAAATATATAAAGTGATTATACATCATTACAAAGAATTGGCTAAAGATGTAAATACTATTGAGTATGAACATGTTCATATATTTTGAAGAATAGGATCATTTTCATACAGAATAGCATTTATATTTTCAGTAGTCAGACGTTTAAGTTTTGTAACAAATGTAGATCAGGGTAGTAATGAGCTACAGATAAGAGGAATGAGTAAGTCTCACACCCAAACAGAAGGAGCACATAAAACATATCTAGATGTCAAGTTTAACATTGACATTAAGGAAATAAAGACAAATATATGAATATAAGAGATAACTAACATGAAAATAATTAAACCACAAGTGAAGTCATGAGTTACAAATAAGGGGAATTGCTAGGTTTCAAAGTACATCTTCTTAAAATTCTGTCAAACATCCTCTCTTCATTGATAGCCCAATTTAGATATGCAGTAGCTCCTTCTAGACTTAGAAGACATATTATTCGAGAAGGACTTTGCCAAAAGAAGAGATTCATGATAGATGTAAATTATAATGATCAACAATTCGACAAAATAATACACCGTTAGAATTTGTAGCTACAAATGGTAGAAAAATAGTACCTTATGAAGAATAGAAATTACCTTGAGGAATGATACAAAAACTATTCTTAAAGACGTAATTAGGTGTATCCCCCCAGATTCAAGAACTTTTTTCAGTGATTATCTGAAAGAAGAAATAATGAACTTCAAGAAAGAAAGTCTAGATTGGGGGAAAAGTAGATAGATAAAGTTGTCTATTTTGTGTTCTTCAAAGTGGTGTACATATAGGTGTTTCTACAACGGCTAGTTTGACTCCATTAAATGTGATAAAATCTTTTACTAAATAATAAATAGATATCAAAATAATATTTTACCAACCTTTTGAGATTACATTAATTTTTCCAACAAGAAAAAGATACTTTTAATAGATACCCACCAAAGTAAGCCGAAGCATACAAAAGACAAAGAATTTGGTATTCTACTTTTTCCTATAAGAAGAAACAAACGTACTAACAAAGCAGGTTATTAAAAGATTATAAATTTCGCTCAAGTTAAACAAAGATTACATCAACGAAATAAATTCCACATCTCATAGTCAAGCATCTATGTGGTTGAGTTCCCTCAAAACCAGGCACAACAAAACGTTCCATTCTGTTCTCGTTGAGAGACCGTGAAGGGGACAACATGAAAAAAATTTAAGCTTAACCCCATAAGGGAAAGCAAGACATCAATTCAACATATTATGTATAAAAGGTTAATAAGAAGAGGATAATCTATATCTTGACTTTGCAAAATATTGACGTACCCATGTCATATCCTCAAAAAATCATTAGTTTTGGAGAATCGAACACCCATTCAATTTTACCATGCTTGCGATAGGTGAAGTCCAAAATTTTTACATCAACAAACTCATTATGTGACATGGAGAAACAAGAAGTTTTTCATGACTGTAAGTAATTTCAACAAACTCTTTCTTAAAAGAACAATGCAACAATAGAATGAAAATGGATCATATCAAATATGGGAAACACATTGGCAATGGGACAGTAACATTCCAGTTAGTCTACATTTGAAGTGCAAATATCTTGAAAATCCAAATATCATATGTTATCAAAATTTATCAAAAGGGAAAGTAGAAATTACAAAAAAAGGAGTGTTCCTTTGAACAACGAAATAGCATATGTTATCAAAATTTATCAAGAGGGCAAGTAGAAATTACAAGAAAATGAGTGTTCCCTTGAACAACCAACAATATGATACAATGGCATTATGATTTGGAACTATTTTCAATCTCAAATATACATCTAAACTTATTGTTTAATCACTACTAAAGAAAAACTAACTTTTAAACAGAACTTGTAATTCCTCAAGAGAAGTGCCAGACTTTGTATGGAAAAACATGAGCTAGGAATTTGTAAAATCAAGATTAAAGAGCTCAAAATGGTTTGCAACTTAGGGTGGATTTTGAATAGGTTTTAGTATTAATACTTTCAATCTACAAAATTGAAAAAAATTATATTCTTAAATATCTCAACATTTAATTTATTACATAGAAAAATGCTTTCATATAGAAAAAATAATATTAACAAAAGAATACATTTTTTTTATGTGTTTTATTTTATGTAAGCTTTGGATCCGTGCCGTCAAAGCCAAGTGGCATTGTATATGAGGGATTTTGGACTATAATAGGTTCTCCACACTCTGAACCGTAATGCAAGACACAGAAAACTAGGTAACCCACTGTCAAGTTAAGTAGAATTTCAATTGACTATTGAAGCTATTAGTATATTGATCATACTAGTAAAAAAGTTTACACAATTTGGCATAATGTGTAATTTTTTATAAAGGTATATGTGTAAAAAGATCAATATAAACAACACTTACGCGTCAATATCGAGAAAATTGGGGTCAATTCTCTATCAGCATATATATATATATCTGATCGGATAAAGGTTTCCTAATAAATTAATTTTAACTAATCGTATTTCTTACATAGATCTTTTCCTACCATTGTGACTGGACTCAAGAGATTGTATGTCTTTCTTGACAACTGCTTTCTATGTCACTTTAGTACAATCTTTTGTATTTAAGACCTTCACTCACCAACCTAGTGACTGAAGCATATGGATGTTGACATTGAATATGACTAATAGCATATTTGGATTGTCTTATTTTAAGTGTTTTTTTATTGATAAAATATCTTTTGAGAACTTTTAGAGTGTTTGACTAATTATAAAAAAATCTAATAAGCACGTAGTTTTAACCTAAAATTATAAAAAACAAGCCAAAATCCAATCCCAACAGGCTCTAAGTTATCTCTAGCAACCTTCTCTCATTGCACCCTCTCTGCATGTCACTTGTATATCTATTGAATGTTGTTATGTTTAATTCTATATAATTTTATATGAATACAATACTAAAAGGAACATATTATTATCTCATTGCACCCTCTCTGCATGTCACTTGTATATCTATTGAATGTTGTTATGTTTAATTCTATATAATTTTATATGAATACAATACTAAAAGGAACATATTATTATCTCATTGCACCCTCTCTGCATGTCACTTGTATATCTATTGAATGTTGTTATGTTTAATTCTATATAATTTTATATGAATACAATACTAAAAGGAACATATTATTATCTCATTGCACCCTCTCTGCATGTCACTTGTATATCTATTGAATGTTGTTATGTTTAATTCTATATAATTTTATATGAATACAATACTAAAAGGAACATATTATTATCTCATTGCACCCTCTCTGCATGTCACTTGTATATCTATTGAATGTTGTTATGTTTAATTCTATATAATTTTATATGAATACAATACTAAAAGGAACATATTATTATCTCATTGCACCCTCTCTGCATGTCACTTGTATATCTATTGAATGTTGTTATGTTTAATTCTATATAATTTTATATGAATACAATACTAAAAGGAACA